>JAJGRX010000159.1:0-302934 GCA_025461125.1 Carex kokanica | reverse complement strand
GGTCCATCTTTCTTGTACGGGTACCTGCAAGATACTTGCTTCTCAAACCAATTTGATCTTATTTTGGACCTAATTAGCCTCATTGAGCTTCAGTCTGTGCAATTATGATAGGTAGAGTACAGATATACTGAAAGGAAGTGTTGTACCAGTAAGACCCATTATAAAATAAAATCAGTGAGTGAGGTGGAGGTACCTTTTGGTAGTTGAAGAAGCATGTTCCTCCTGAGCTTGTTCATTAGAAATTCTATCGAAATATATGCACCTAGAGCCTTCTTCGAAATCAACGGCAGATACATGGCCGAGGTTAATGCCATTTACAAGTTGTGAATAAGGCACCTCCTTTAAAGTGTGAACACTGGTTTGAATCCTAGAGAGCATGAGAAATAGACCCAACACAAGTAATGCTATGTCCTTGGGAGAATTCATCCTTTCTCTGATCCACTGAGCTGCGGCCGTCAAATTCAATTTGTGTTTTAAAAACTCTCCCAGTCGGTGAAGATATAGAATTATTAGCTTTATCCACTGAGCTGGTGGCTTCTGCTCTGTGTTTCCGGTGGTCAGTCTGTGTACACAACGGGAGGTGCAAAGCGTGTTTGATTTGTGCAACCAGTACCAGTACTGCATGTGTAAGTGCTGGGGTTTAGTTAGTCTTAGTCTTAGTCTTAGTCTGAGAGAGATGAAACCAAGACTGGGCCGTGGAAGAAGAGAAAGAGGAGGAGAGTTGTTGAATTGGAGAGGAACGGAGAAGAGCGCCATTTCGGATTCGGGTTTCGGGTTTCGGGTTTCGGGTTTGCGTGCTCTGTCACTTAGTTTTTGTTTACGCCATTAGGTTTTTTTAGTTCCCTTTCTTTCTGGTTTCATTGAATGATAGAAGATAGAACCCCACCGTTCATTCATTCATAATTCATAAATTAACAAAGTAGAAACTTAACTGGCACCGCAGCACCGGCCCTTTAAATGGGCTCCTAAATTAAAGGCCCGTAGACCCAGGCCCATATATACATCACATATATAATCCACATCAAAACGATCAATGGAGCCTGTTAATTAATTTGATCCCAAATTAGTCCCTAAAGTGATTAATTAATTAAAGTCCATCAAACAGCAGTGCACAGTTAGTTCTCTTTTATCACCAGATTAATTAATTTTTGGATGTTTTAGTTGAGATGCCAAGAGTATGTTCCAAAAAAAGAGAGCGACAAGTAGTTGGTGTATTAAAATTGCTAAAAGCATAATTAACTAAACACAATTAAGTTAACACAAAACAACTTCAGTTCCCTGCCTGCCTGCATATATATAATATACTTAAAAAGCATACAAAGTACAACATAAGATGAGAGAGGCCTCCTAATCCTAGTTCACCAAAAAATACACCAGAAGAAAGTGAAAGTGACACAACTGCCACATATAATCCCAAGTTTTAATAAAGGATCGAGTTGAGTCGAATCGAGTCAATACCCGAACCACCACCATTGCTCTGTGCTAAGCACCATGGTCATGGTCATGGTCATGCCATGCCATGATTTGCTTACCACCTAGCAAAGGTTATTCGCGCGGTTCGTTCTTGACTCGACCCGTTGCATACGTCAACTCTACCCCTGCCTCTCTTCTCTCTCTGTTTTTTTTTTTTTTTAATTCAATTCAGTTAAATTCATCATACATCGCAGTTCAATGCCGCCTTTATCTTCTGTATGGTACAGGAGATGAGGTTGTTCACCGTCTCAACTGATTCAACCGTAAGCTTTGCCGTCGGTTGGCTATTCACCAAGATTTGAAATGCAACTGTTAAGAGAGATCCAGATCCACCTACTTTGCTCTCTCCATCTCGTCCAGTACTACTCCCCCCACATGCACCGACTCCGGGCCCATCTGGCAGGATTGCAAAACCCGAAGGGAGAAGTGCCACATAGGTAGAGTCCCCACCACTCATTACCAAGTGCATTGCTGGTATATCAACCGGCGCATAGACCACCATTGACCCAGACGGGTCAGTGCAAGTCTCCTGCAGTATTAGCATGCTGCTCTGATTTGAACTCACAGCCTGCATTGCATGGTAACTTGGTAAGTAAGAGATTATTATATTGATTACAATTAATTAATAATAATATCTGTTGATTATATTATTTTATTGTGTAACATGCAAAGGTAGCTAGCTAGTAGAATAGAATAAATTATTAATCTATCAATGTAATGTATGTATGAGAGAGAAAGTGATGGATGAGGATTGATTGATTGACCCAGTTAAGAGCTTGATGAGAGAGGGGCCCAGCTAGAGTGACTCTAAAGGAGAGAAGTCGAGGTTTTGAACTCTAAAATGGCTGGCTAGACCTAGAAAGTAGGAAGTAGAAAGTAGAAAGTAGAAAGTAGAAAGTAGAAAGTAGAAAGTAGAGAGAGAGAGAGAGACAACTTTTTGATATCTGTCCCTTTCTGCAACGGGTCATAGACGTCAACTCCTATACATTGTCATTGATTCATATATAAATACAAATAATAGTGTGGGCTTTTACAGATGTACCCCTCCAAGTCCAGGACCACACTTTGCCTGGTCCCCCACTTGAGCTTACTTTTTGGATCTAATCTTTCTCTGGAGTCTGGCCCAACGCAACGCAACGCAATGCAATGCAGTACGTGTGCACTATTCCTACTTGTCTCCATTTGTCCTATTTATTATCAATTTCTCATCCATCTCTATGTACACTCTGTGCTGTGGGACAGGTACACGGGACACCCCATAAGAAATTATGAACACTTCATTTAAGGAGTGACTACTGAGTACAACTCTTCTCTTTTATATATTGCACCATTATTGGCCTCTGAACTAATATTAAGGCGCAATCAATACAATACTCTCTTCCTTTACACTGGATACATATACACCTCCATAAATAGTCTAGTCTCATCATGTCATGTGCTAATGTTACCTCAACTGTAGTGTGCATGTAAGTAAACACAAAAGCACTTTCCAAAATTCACAACTAATCAATCAACACATGCATGTAAAAAAAGTTCTCTTTTTTTCTTTTCTTTTTTTAAATGAAGAGAAAAATGTAACTCACACTAGCACGAAGAAGGGAAACGGAGTTGCCGTGATGCTGTCCCTTAGCAATATGTGCCATCTCCTGCATTGGCCCACCATTTGAAAGAATATCCCACTCGCTACGCAGACGCTCATCACGCAAGAAATCAAAGAGGCGTTGCGGTGCCACCGGAACCCAAACTGAGGTGGCGGCACTGAGCACAACGCCAGGTGGCTCCCCAGGTTCATCCACGCTCTGACGTGTCATCACCTTCACATCCTCACCCACATTGCCGGCCCCCACTAACTTGCTCCATTTGTGTGCCGATGATGCACACACTCCCGCACAAAAGTTGTCTGTCATTCTTTGCGCCAGCTTCAGCATGCTTCTCCTTCCACTTGCAGTGATTGCTACAAAATTATTACATTTACATTTTTATTTCAGTCAGTATTTCTTCTCTTTTCTTCAGAACTCAACTGCACTGCCATTACATTTTATGCTATATATAATATATATATACATGTGCAATGCAAGAAATTATCTGCCTTTAACTTTTAGGTAATTCAATTATTTTTAGAATATGACCATACTCAATTTTCTTTTTTTCATTTCAATATTAATTCATCCTACAGATGATACAATAAATATGAAAAGAAAAGCATGTTACTTGTGTTGTCAGTAGAAGGGGCAGAGGATGACATGAGAATAGCAAGGCATTCGCACTGGCGCTGGAGTGTGGCGAGCCAGCGGTGCGCACCAAGGGCAAGACCAGAGCGGAGTATGGGGCGGTAAAGCTGGTGCACAGCCGCTTCCTCATACTCTGCATGCTCAACCCACGTGACCTGTTACACCAATACAAATGCAAAAAAAAAAAAAAAACAAGTCGTCTGTTAGCTCATTAATGCACTCACATGCCTCTGCTCCTTTCCAGTGTTTTTAGTGTTCTCCCCCCTGTAACCTTTAGGTCTGTACCAAACACAATACAGGCTAGATAGACTATACCATACATTTAATTGTACAGAGTTCCCGCTGGTCCACTGTAGTAGATACCTTGTGCCCCAGCATATCGTACCCAGTTACAACCAGCCAAAACTATTTACCACATGGTGGGTTTGATTACTGATTATGCACCAAGTACTTGCTATAGTGTAAATATTGTAAATTATCTTAGCATAACGGGCAAGAGATTAGACCAAGTTAATGTGTATTTGGGACAACTTCAATCAGTTTTTCAAAAAAAAATGCTAAACAAATGCAAGTGGGGAAGGTGAGGTATGGAGATCTCAACGAATTTTTAGACAGATTAATTAAGTGGTATAGACAAGGAGCTAGCTCCCTAGGGGAGAGTAGAAGAAGCATCTAATACCCATTTTCCAATTAAACAAAGCAATTAAAAAACACTTTGGAATATGTGTGGATCTACACAAATCATAGAAAAATACATAGCATATCTCTTCTCTCTATGAATAGATGAGACCATGTGATTCTGACAGGATCGTGGCCTCATGACCCGTAATTAACTTGTTAGAAAACACTGGTTTAGCCTTTGACTTATGTACGTGCGCCATTACGTTGCATGGTTATCATTATAATAAACTAATTAACAACATAAATAATTACCCAATAAAATAGAGTTTCACAGTCTTAGTTAGTGGGAAGAGAGTGGTGTGAGTGAATGAATACCTTGCAATAGCCATTTGGCAAGTCTTGCACCAAACAGCCAGAAGGAAGCCTACGGCATTTCATATTGTCGGCTAATGCCGATGAATTCTCTCTGATTCCATCAATAGAAGCATCTACAATAGCCCAGCATCCCTCTGCTAATTGCTTGCAAAAGCGCAGAAAGTTCACATCCCGAATCGGAACTAGCGGAGATAGCACTTGTAATTCAGCATGCATCTGACATTAATTAATTGCAAAACAAAAAAATGATGATGATGATGATGATGATGATCAAAAGAATTAAACAAGAAAAGTGATCAATCAGTTGTAAACTTACAAGTTGCAATGCACCATTTCTGCTCCCTCCCATGCCGCTAGAAAGAACATCAGTAGTTGTAGCACTTGCAATCACGCAAGAGAACATTTCAGACCATCGAGCCTACACTTCAAATTAATCATATGCATGTTAATTACTTGTAACTAAAAATTAATCTAAGCATTGATCAATACAAGTAGCTAGAAATTAAGAATATAATATAATGTGATAAGAGAGAACAATTAACGCACCGAGTCCATGAGCGTCTCAACAAGCGCCATGCTATTGATGATCACAACACCAGTTTCCCTTGTAGCCTCAGACACGAACCCAACCGGTTTAACTCCAATACACCTGTTGAAACCGCGTAGATACTCCTCATAGTTGAGTGTTTCCTTGCCGCCTTCCAAGCAAGGAATCCACAATGGCTCCTCCATTTGTGCCATCTTGACCAACTCGTCAGTGGCCGCAAGTGCTAGTTCCAAAAGCATAGATCTCTCCAACGACTTATCCACGCCACCTCTAGCTGGGGTAATAACAGTACCAAGAGGACTTGACACATTGTTCGGGAAATCATTTAAACCCGATAGAGAGGTTGCAAAGCCGTTTGTACCGACAGCTAGATCCAAAGAAGAGTTTGGCATGGGGAGGGCAAGAGGAGCACCGGACATTGAAGAAATGGGTTTGCCGAGTAGTTTACCAGCTAAGGCACAGACACGTGTAAGCTCTTCTTTTAACCTAGCATTCTCCATTCTCAGATGTTGCTCTTCTAGAGAGACTTCGCCGAGCATAGCAGGCCCACCGCAGTGATTGCATAAAGGATTTCTCATAGCCTCCCTGATCGACATGTTCTCAGCGCGCAACTTGTCGTTGTCTTGCCTCAGTAGAGTATTTTCATGCCGCTCCATCTGTGTCTGTTCGTTGAAATTAATTTATTAATTATTAATTAATAATAGTTCATTGAGTAAGTAATCACTGAATGTATGAATAAATGTAATGGTTAATTTACCTTCATCTGAGTGCGGCGGTTCTGAAACCAGAACTTGACCTGGCGGTTCTCTAAGCAAAGGCGTTTGCTGAGCTCGGCGCGCTGCTTCTCGTCTGGATGCGGGCACTCCTTGAACAATCTGAATTCAGTGAGAGAATGGAATGGATTAATTGATTGATTGATTGATTGATTGAATATGAGAGTGTAGGTATTACGTACGCTTCGAGTTCTTGGATCTGGTGGGGAGTGTGGCGGTGGTATCTCTTCTTCCTTTTGCGAGGGTTTCCAGAAGGGGGCTCAAGGTCGTCAGCAGACAAACCATCCAAGTGATCACTCCCGGATCTACTGTCGTTCTCATCTAATTCTTTAGTTGCTCCGCTTCCCACACTGCTTGCTACTACTCCGGGAACATTTCCATCCCTTTGCGCCTCCAGGTTTGTTTGCTAAACCAACAAAACAAGTATAAGATATGAATAAAAAGGGCAAGGGAGGAAGGGAAGAGAATGAAGAGATTGAATAGATTTAGAGTTAGTTAGTTAGTTACCAAGGCGAGAGAAAGGGCAGGAGAGGTGAAGAGAGGTTTGCCACCGCCACCGTAAGGGAGCATGGCGCCGTCGAATAGGCTCCCAAAACTCATCCTCCCCAAAGCGGAGCAGGAGCAGCGGAGAGAGAAGGCTCCCCTCTGTTAATTAGTGGAGAATAGAATTTCAGTCACTACCTCTACCGCCATGCATTATATATCCAAGACTGAATCTTTCTTCACCATCTATCTCCTCTATTTATGTATCTATGACTCTATGTATGATGTATTCAGGGGTCGAAGGAAAGTTGGGTTGGAGAGTTGGAGCTGCTCTCTCTTCTCTCTCTCTCTCTCTCTCTCTCTCTCTCTCTCTCTCTCTTGTGTCTTGTCTTCTCTGTTCTCTCTCTTTCTCTCTTCTCCCTTCTCTCTTCTCTCTCGTGTTGTGTTGTGTGTAGTTGTGTAACCCTGCCTTGTGCCTAGGTAAAGGTTAAAAAGGTCAGATAAGTAACAAAAAGGATCGCGCCACACTTGGGATAAAGTAATAATATTAAAATAATAAATGTAGTGTGGCAGGGTTTTGACTTTTGCCCCCCCCCCCCCCCTAAACTTTTTATTTGGGTTACCTATCCAATATCCAATATCCAATATCCATCCCATTCCCCTCGAAGGCTCGAACCCTCGATCCGGTAAAAACTTTTGGATTCTTCACATTTTGACCGGCGCAATTTCATCTGCCTCGAGATTCGCGTTTTTCCTCTGTTCAAAAAGCCTGTGGGGTCCACTACCCCTACCCCGAGTGCGTTTCCTCTGAGATATCTCAACTTTTGCGTGACCGACGTGTCCAGTGCCTATTTGGGAATAGAGCAGGGGCCAGTATTATTTGTGCTTCGAGATTTGTGCAGAACGTATTTGAATGGTCGCGATTTTCCATAAAGTCACGCAAAGTTTGGGATATCTCAGAGGATGCGAATTTCCCTACCCCTACCCCTTGATTAGAAATTGATCAACTATTTTAAGCAATTGTAAATTGTGTTTGCACAAAAGGCAAGGGATTATTTATATTTATATTTATATTAATATCGACCAAATTAATGTGCTGGATATGTACTATTATGTAAGCCCTCTTCCTCTTTTACTCTTACTAGGGTTTCTAAAATCATCCGTCACATTCACATCACTGCTGACTGCTCCATGCTTACTCTTCACTACTCTAATTTTAATTAATATCGTAATAATATTTCTAATTAATGTCCAAATTAATACTAAGGTTCTGTAATTACTTTTATTACTTTAATATATTATTTATTCACCTTCGTAACAAAAATAGTCGGACCTAGACTTTCAAGCTATTTGAATCAAACACCTATAAAGAGTCAATTATATAAAATGTAAAATTTGATCTCCAAGCACATTTTAATATAGAAATTATGTTGAACGGTTCGGATCGACTATTTGAATTTTAAAATTGCAAAAATGACTTATAAAAATATGGTGTCAAAATGTATTATCATAAATCAGTGTAATTGAGTCCCTCCTCATTATTTATTCACCTTCGTATAAAATTAGGCCAAGACCAAAAAAGCTAGAAATACTGAAATACTAGTGCTCACATTTTCAAATAAAGACGAGTTAGACTTTCAAGTTATATGAATCAAACATCTTTTGAAAGTCAATTATATAAAATATCTTTTAAAGAGCATCAAATATCTTTTGAATTACATTAAAACTAATGCACCACTAATTTAAAAGAAAAACAACATGTTGGTAAAAAAAAATTTCTATTTTTTAATAAAAGTTGGAGATCAAGCTACCCGACGAATTTTTCTATTTTAATTTCAAATCTGCGACTTCTCGTACGAGCCTTTGCCACTAGAACAAAATCTGTTTTTTTCTTCCTATTTTTAAAACGACATTTTTGAAAAAGCATAGCTAAATATGTCAAAATTAGACATTGTCGAGGAATCATCATCGTTATCTCATTTAGTAGGTGTTATTGTCAACAATGCAACGTTGAACAATAAAAGACAAGTGTCTAAGAAGTTAAAATTAAATTATATTTTAACATTCGTAATACTATCTCTTTTTCATAGAGAATGACAGTTTTTAATACTATAAAAATAGAGAAGTCCAAATGTCTCTTTTTTTTTTCTAGTACCTCCACATTTTAATTTTTAATAACAAAAATTTTAAAATTTATATGTAAAAAGAAAACAGTGAGATTTAATATATATAAAGAGAGATGGGCTATGATGAGTTACGAAGTAAGGATCTTGTTTTACTTCATACTTATATCTCTGTTTTCAAAGATCAAATAATCGATCTAAACCGTTCAACATGATATCCATATTGAAATTTGCTTGGAAACCAAATTTTATATTTTTGGAAATTTTTGACTATTTATTTAGAAAGGTAGAAAACTGTTATTTTTGGATAAATTTTGGACCATAAAAAACAGTAATTTTGAAATATTCTAAAAAAATTAGTAAACAATTTTAAAAATATGTAAAATTTGGTCTCCTAGCATATTTCAATATAGAGATCATGTTGAGTGGCTTGGATCATCTCTTTGAAGTTTCAAATATAGAAAATATGAGCGTGAAGTAAATCAAGGCTCTTACTTCACAACTCACCATAGCTCAACTATATATATATATATATATATATATATATATAGAATTTTGCTATTGTGCTTCATGAAGTAAAACCAATATTTTACTTCACGCTCATACACCCATTTCCAAAATCCAAATCGTCGATCCGACCGTTCAAGTTGTTCTCCATATTGAAATGTGCTTGGAGACCAAATTTTACATTTTTTGGAATTTTTTACTATTTATTAAGCCACTTTGAAAGTCGCTGATCCATTGGTCCAGAATTTTTTACTGTTTTTTACTATTCACAATGGATCAGCGATTTTCAAAGTGGCTTAATAAATAGTAAAAAAATTCCAAAAAATGTAAAATTTGGTCTCCAAGCACATTTCAATATGGAGAACAACTTGAACGGTCAGATCGACGATTTGGATTTTGAAAATGGGTGTATGAGCGTGAAGTAAAACGAAGTTTTACTTCGCGAAGTACAATAGCCCTACTCTATATATATATATATATATAGGGTCCGGCTAATTTGCTGCCGGCAGCATTTTAGCCGGAGGTGCTGCCACCCAAACCGCTGTTTTGTGATGTCCAAACAACAAATTCAAACCGTTAGATGTTTAATCTATATTATAATCTACTTGGAGACCAAATTTTACATTTTTTGGAATTTTTTTACTATTTTTAAAGCTGGTTTGAAAACCGCTGTTTTCAGTAAATTTCTGCAGCGTTAAAAACAGCGGTTTTCAAACCAGCTTTAAAAATAGTAAAAAAATTCCAAAAAATGTAAAATTTGGTCTCCAAGTAGATTATAATATAGATTAAACATCTAACGGTTTGAATTTGTTGTTTGGACATCACAAAACAGCGGTTTGGGCGGCAGCACCTTCGGCTAAAATGCTGCCGGCAGCAAATTAGCCGGACCCTATATATATATGTATATATATATATATAGAGTCTGACTTAGCTACTTCATGAAGTAAAACGACTTTGTACTTCACGCCATATCTTCATTTTCAAAGTTCAAATAGTCGATTCGAACCTTCCAACATGTTCTTCATATTGAAATGTACTTGGAGACCAAATTTTACATTTTTTGGAATTTTTTTACTATTTATTAAGCCACTTTGAAAATCTGAAAATCCTTATGAATAGTAAAAACAGTAAAAATTTCTGGACCGCCGGATCAGTGATTTTCAAAGTGGCTTAATAAATAGTAAAAAAATTCCAAAAAATGTAAAATTTGGTCTCCAAGCACATATCAATATGGAGAACAACTTGAGCGGTTCGGATCGGTCGTTTGGATTTTCAAAATGGAAATAATGAGGCGTGGAGCACCAAGTCGTTTTACTCCATGAAGTAGCTAAGCCCAGCACTATATATATATATATATATATATATATAATTTTGCTATTGTGCTTCATGAAGTAAAACCAATATTTTACTTCACGCTCATACACCCATTTCCAAAATTCAAATCGTCGATCCGACCGTTCAAGTTGTTCTCCATATTGAAATGTGCTTGGAGACCAAATTTTACATTTTTTGGAATTTTTTTACTATTTATTAAACCACTTTGAAAGTCACTGATCCATTGGTCCAGAATTTTTTACTGTTTTTTACTATTCACAATGGATCAGCGATTTTCAAAGTGGCTTAATAAATAGTAAAAAAATTCCAAAAAATGTAAAATTTGGTCTCCAAGCACATTTCAATATGGAGAACAACTTGAACGGTCGGATCGACGATTTGGATTTTGGAAATAGGTGTATGAGCGTGAAGTAAAACGAAGTTGAATCAATAAAAAAATCTCACTTTTTTAATTTATTTTATTTGAATCAATAACATTCATAAATTTTTCACATTAGTGTATTTTTCCAAACTCTTGATACAAATTAAAACAAAGTTGAAACGTAGTAATATTTACACGTGCATTGACAAAAATGATATAGATTATATCTAACGGTTTTATTTTAATATTTAAATTTAATTCTAATCACTAAATTTTTCAAAATGAAAACACAATAAAGAAATATACGATGAATTTTTTTTAACCCTCCTCTAAAAATATAAGGTTTCAAAACTTTAAATTTTACTCATGCTTTAAAAAGAGTACTTTTTAATTATTTTTCATTTATATAGTATGTATTGTATAAGTTTTTTCTTAAAATATTTTAAACGATATTTGTTAAAGTAACAACTCTTGTTTAAAATTCAGGGTGAGGCTATTGTATGTTGCAAAGCCGATTGGTCCGTACTATGAATTTATATTTCTATTTTTGAAGTCCAAACATTCAATTCCAACTAGGTGTGATGATGGATCAAATACGATCTAAATAGTGGTAAAATTATATCAGTATCAGTTTTTATTTTTTAAATACGAATATAGATTGGATATTAAAAGAATATGGATACAGATCGAATATTAAATAGATATGAATACAAATCGAATATTACACGGATATGAATAAGGATACAGAGACAATTCAAATACCTAATTTAAATATTGTAGCAAAATTAACATATTAATCAATAAATTATTTTTTCATTAGAAAGTAAAGTAACATAAAATACATATATGATTTGGCCATTTAATAATTATGGCAAGCTAAAAAAAATTCTTATGTTTACAAAAATATATATTCATTAACAAAAATTAATCACCAATATAACCATATTTTTTATTGAAAGATTCCAATAAAAAAACACATTCCTCTCTAAACATATATGATTCTAAAACAAATAGATAACAAAATACGGATAATCATCCCTATCCGCATCTACACAAACGGGTATCTGAAAAATACAAAATATGAATATTTATTTGTATTTGTATTTGTATCTGTATCCATTTTGGAAATCAAAATTGTATCCGTATTCGTATTCGCAAACTATCCATATCCGAATATCTAAATCAACATATTTTGAATACAGATTCGGATATGAAAAGATAACATCCGACCCATTTTCCCTTCTAATTCTAACCGTTCAATATAATCTCCAAGCAAAAATATTTTTGGAGATCAAATTTTATATATTTTTATAATTATTTATTATTTTTTAAATAAGTAAAAAAATCACTATATTCGAAAGGTTCAAAATCCTTAAATAAGATGATTTTCTACATATTAAAAAAAAATTGGTAATTTTTTTGAATAAATGTGAAATTTGATCTCTAAATACATTTTTATTTTTCTATGAAAATTATGATGAACGGTTTGGATCCAATATTTACACTCTACAAACGAAATATACATCAATAACACATACTGTTTTGCGCTTGACAAAGTAGCATAGCATGAGTCTAAAATGAATTTAAGAAATAGAAATGTAACGGAAAACAAGGCATGGGCGTCCGCTTAAATGCAGCTGAATTTTTGACTAACCAAACCAATCTCTCAAATTTGAAGCAATGTTTGAAAAGGAAAGGTATTAGTGGTCAACTCAAGGTGTGGAGATCTCAAGAAAGTTTTAATCAATCAATTAATTAACTAATTAATAGAGGAGGAGAGAGTAGAGACAAGGAGGTGCCCAGAGGTGCTTGTTCCAAAGAGTAGAAGAAGCATCTAATTCTAAATTCTAATACCCATTTCCCAATTAATTAAAATAATAATAATAGTACATACATACATACTTTGGAATATGTGTGGATCTATCTTTGTGAATTAATCATGTAAAAAAGTGGCATGTGACCCTGACAGGATCATGGCCTCGTGACGCGTTACAAAACACTGGTATTAGATTTAGCCCTTGACTTGTGAACGCTATCTTATTATTTGCTTGCCTCTCATTCGTAATTGATTTGGATTAATAATTTACTTTATTTCCCTTACAAAAATGTAATAAGGTCCTGTTCAGCTGCCATATTCCTGCTAGAAATTTGTTGGGTTTTAATTGGATAGGATCAAAATCTCGTGGAGCTGTTCGGCAGCCTTTTTTTTTTTTCCAAATATTTTCATGGAAAAATTCCTATCAATTCTCATTTATAGTGCAATTTGTTGGTTTAAAAATCCGGAGCCTGGAGTGCATTTTTTCTTCCCATTTCTTCTCTCCTAACTGGACTCACACTACAAACTGAAAAAAAACATCTTTCTTCTCTCTCACCCACGTGAATAACCTTTCTTCTTCTTTCTGACTTTGTCCACTAACACTCTCACTATAATCTATATATAAGGCCCTCTTTTTTTTTTTCTTATCTTCTATTGTGGGATTAATATTATGGTTCGATCCGGACAAACGTTTTTTTTTAATCACATATTTGAATCGGAATCAGAGTAGGTCCGATGCCCATCGGACCTACCTTGGTTCGATGGGTGTGATAACCATTCGATCTGCATCAAGATTCGTGTCTCTACATCAAAATCCGTACAAGTCTGTATCAATTTCCGTGCGCATAGATCTTGATGCTAATCGTACGGTGCTAGAGCTAATTGAACCTAAATGTAGCTCCGATGCCCATCGGACCTACTCCTATCTCATTTGAATCTGCCCCCACATGTTAGTTGCTATATTAAATACCCTAGCACAAATTTTCAAAGTTAGTTGCCACTTATATTTATAAATGTTTATAAATAAATATATTATAAAATAATAATTAATAAGTAATGTTTATATATATTTTTTAATTACATATTTTTAAATGTTTGTTTGTTTATAAATATTTTTAAATGTTTATTTTTTTAATGTTTTTAATTGTTGTTTTCTTATTTTTTTTAATTACATATTTTAAATGTTTATTTATTTTCTTTATTATTGTAATTACATATTTTAAATATTTATTTGTTTGTAAATGTTTTTTTATTTATAAATAATTTCTTATTTTATTTGTACCCATTTTAGTAATAATTTTTATTAGAAATGTTTCATCTATTTAATATTATTATTTAATCAATTTTATTTAATTGCATCATTATAATTTTATTAATAAAAATAATTGTATAATTTTAAATAATATTAAGTAAAATAGAAATATTGTATTGATCACCACAATGATTATTAATGTAGAAAGAAAATAGAATTTCCCATAACTATTCCCACAGTACAACTGAACACTCATTCAGTACATTCCCATAATTATTTCTGTGCATACTTATGAGTATGAGTTCCCGCAAATAAAAAGTTGGTTCCCGAAACCGTCGAATTCCATCTCGCACAGTTCCGTGACAAACGAACGGGGCCCTAATATTGTTAAATGAAAAGCTAGAAGAGCCAAAGCAAAACAAAAAAGGTTGTTTTACTTTTGTGTCATTCCTTATCTAGTAAAATTGAGACAGTGACACGCCATTTCATCATTACAACTTTACAAAGAGGAAGAGATAAAACGGAGAAAAGAACAAAAAGGAGACAGAGAAAGAAAGAAAAGGAATGAAAGGAAAATGAAGGTATGATTATTGCTTATTGCTTATGAATTTATGAAGAGTCAAACCTCAAACCTCAATCCCATATTCCCATTCCATTTCAAATGTGAATGGGGAACTAGAACTAGACATGCTTGACCACAACTGGACAGCGTGCATCTTGCTCATTCACCAAACAAATGTTTTTACTCAGTGTTCTAAATAGCGCGCTATAGCGCCGCTATAGCGTTTTTTGACCCCAAACGCTACGCTACGACATCAAAATGCGCTATTTGCGCTACGGCCGCTATAGCGGCCGCTACATCGCTATTTGCGCTATATAATATGAGTTTTTTTTTATTTTTTATTTTTAAGCAATTTATAGGGATTTTAAATAAAGATAAAAAAATCTCGAACCGAAATTGAATTTGTTGCTACTTGCTACAAATAAATCAATTTGAAATTGGAAATAGAAATTGAAATTTGAATAGAAAAAAAGTCCAAACCGGAATTAAAATTTGAATAGAAAAAAAAATAGATTAATGTCATGAATCATGATACTTAAGATATTTTTAATAGGAAAAATCGATAGTTTATGATATTATTATGGATATTTTGAACCGCAATTTAGACTTTGTACGAGTTCAATATGAATATTATAATTTCTTAATTACTTTGGTGTTATTTATTGTTCTATGAGACCTTAGATAATGTTGATATTTAGTACAAATATTGAATATACGAAATGTAAAAAAAAAAAACGCTATTTGGAATAGCTTCCGCTATAGCGATGCTATTCGCTATAGTTTTTTTTTTAGCCTTCCCGCTACGACGCTATAAACGCTATTTAGAACCTTGTTTTTACTACATCATCATTTAATTCAACATCAATTTTACTTTTATAAAATTAAAATGATCAATTCATACTGGTATATATAATTAAGTGGGAATGTATTCGTTCCGTGACACGTCTTGTTGTGATTAAGTCAAATTTTCACATACTGTGTCTTGCCTTGATCAAAATTACGAAAAATGATCGTAGCACATTACATTTAACCATTTTTTCTTCGAATTTTAAGTTTGTTTAGTGAATAAAATAAGTAAAAATGTGAAAATTATAAAATAAAGAAATAATGTTGTAAAAATATTTGCGGTAAAATAAATAAATTTATTATTCAAAATTTAAATTGTTTTTTTTAATATAATGACATAAATTAAATGTTGTATTGTCACGTCACATGACCACGCATCGTGAAATATCTCTTAATGACAAAAATCAGGAAATACACAATTTCCTTTATATATATATATATATATGATGAACACATATTTTCTGGTGCATCATATTTATGCATTTACGATGAATGTGACCAGAGAGGAAATTTGTATTTATTGGTTCATTGTCATATGCATTTTATTTATGAATTCAGTGCAACGAAAAATAAAATAAAAAGAAAGAGCAATTATATCCGAAATTTTTATTAATAACCCCAAACAAAAGAAAAATATCAAATCTAATCCCAACTTGAAAATTTTTTCAAAAATGACCTAACCGCCCCATGATTGGGCGGTTTACCCTACCCACAAAACCGCCCAATCATTGGGCGGTCCACACGGCCAAGCAAACCGCCCCCTAATCGGGCGGTTAACCATTATTTTTTTTTTTTTTTTTTTTAAAGATATGTTATGATATTTTTTTAGTAGGATTTATAAGATATATATATTTTTTTTGTGTAGATATCTTTTTTATTAAGATATATTTACAACATATATTAAGATATATATTTATGATAAGTTTGTATTATTTTTGTAAGATATATTTTTTTTATTGTAATTTTAAATAAAATTTGGTTGAGTTTGGATGCGTCGTCTGACGGTAGAACCATCGATTCTTTTATAATAATTGTCGATTGTACGGCTGTTGTATTGATTGTCGATTTGGCTAACGTGGTAAATATTTTTATGTTGTCAATTTGTGTATATTTAATTGCGCTATGAAAATAACAAAAATGAAGCACACAAAAATAGTTACAAAACTACTAATTAAATCAGTTCACAAATTTAGCGACGACGACCGAACAAATTTAGAAGTCGACGAGTTCTCGATCTGCTTCCAGTCTGTTGTGCGACACTACTACCGCTACCGGATGCCTCTGCATGACTACTACCGCTACCGGTTGCCTCCGCAACAACTCTAGCATTTTCTCTTTCGTTGGCTTCGTTGATGGCATCTGCATTCCAGTTCACCAAAAATGGTATGTTATTGAAATCTTGAAATGTAAAATGAATTATAAAATATAAAATGAAATGTACCTGCTCGCTGCCTGTCACAAGTTGAACGGCGAGCCTGATGTCCCATTCGCCTACCCTGCATCTGATCCATTGTCATTACAGCACGCTTGTGGGGCCTTCTCCCTTTTCTAATATAAAAAGAAGTTAAATAACCATATTAAAAAGAAGTTCAGTGCATACACAAAGTATTCTCCCTAACCTGATCCACTTTCTGGGGGGGACGATTTTATCTCAAAAGCAGTGGTATCGTTGAATGTGGCTACCGGGTGCCTGTCTGTCCGACCTCTGATCGGAAATCTGTCCTGCCTGGGTAAATAATCTCCATCACCGTCTGACAAGTGATCAGAATCCCAATCCCCGTCCCAACTATCACCCGAGTTAATTTCACGTTCCGGTATGGCATCAACCCCTTCAGCCTCCAACATAGCATCTCTCCGGGGAACCATAACAGGTACAATTATAGGTACGGACGGTGGTACAGAAGGAAATCTGGCTTCTACTACGGGTTGAATAGGAGGTGGAGGTGGTGGTGGTGGTAGGTCGGTGCTATAATCAGTGGTATAATCAGTGGTGTAATCAGCAGTGTAATCAGTATGAACGGGTGGTGCGTGCGGTTCAGACGGTGATACATGACCCAAGTTTTGGTTACCCGAGTGGTCAAAACCCGAGTGCTGCTGCACTGGGCTATCATAACCTGTATGGTCTGTAGAAGGTCCAACCCTGGTCCGATGCAGAAACTTTCTAGAATACAACTCCATTATCGGGGTACCCGTAGATTGAAAAGTATTGTAAACACATCTCCAACCATCCTCATTTGTTATTGGATACTTTACATAGTAAGGTCTATCCCGCCCTGCGTCAACCCGAGTAACCAAATCTATGTCATACCGGTTGGGGGTTACACCAATCCTTTCGAATACCATTTGCTTAAGTTCCAGAAATGAGGTATTTTCATTTACCTCAAAGCCATGGGTCGGATCTTTCGAGTAACGAACTCCCTCCACACCCACCTCGAACTTCCCGCCCACATATAGTGTAACCAACATTTTATCTACATTAATAAACAAACTTTTATCAGTTACAAAATAATAGTACACAGTTAAATTATTAGTAAATAACAACATTAAAAAAAAATATTTAATTAAATTAATTAAAAAAAAAAAAAAAATGAACAGTAATCTACAGTAGTCTACAGTAATCTACAGTAATAAACAGTATTCTACAGTAATCTACAGTAATCTACAGTAATCTACAGTAATCTACGGTATTCTACGGTAATCTACAGTAATCTACGGTAATCTACGGTAATCTACAGTAATCTACAGTATTCTACAGTAATCTACGGTAATCTACAGTAATCTACAGTATCTACGGTAATCTACAGTAATCTACAGTAATCTACAGTAATCTACGGTAATCTACAGTAATGCATAGTAAAATAAATAATAAAATAATAAAATAAAAACTAATAAAATAAAAAAAATTTACCTGCAGAGACGATTGGGGCGAGGGCGAGGGCGAGAGAGTGTGAGAATGAGAGCCAGAATGGGCATTTTATAGTCTGCATAGTGAACCGCCCCACCATGGGGCGGTTTGCTTGGCCGTGTGGACCGCCCAATGATTGGGCGGTTTTGTGGGTAGGGTAAACCGCCCAATCATGGGGCGGTTAGGTCATTTTTGAAAAAATTTTCAAGTTGGGGTTAGATTTGATATTTTTCTTTTGTTTGGGGTTATTAATAAAAATTTCGGCAATTATATGGAAGAAAGCCACAACCGACATGTAGGACTTTGGAATGGAAACGCGCATATAATCCAAAATTTGCCTTTTGAAATTTGGGCTTTTGAAATGTTGAATTTGTTTAATTCAACAAAATTGTGAAACAGTTGAGTTGGTTTCAGATTATATATAGCATATACGATACGTGTCAATTGAAAAACAGTTCAGTTGGCTTCCTTTGACTCACTCCTTTGTTTAATTGTTTGTGTTGAGGAAGAGAAGAGAAGAGAAGAGGTCAATCAATATCTACCATTCTACCATCTAGATTCTAGTGACAATTTTGATAAGAAAACAATTCAATTCATGTGTCTACACTGCGGGAAACCAACCATTCATTCAACCAACCATTCTTACTTGATATCTGATAACAACATAGCGTGATGGGCCTTGAATTCGGCCCGGATGTGAATCACGTCATGGGCCTTCAATTGCCATCAACTCAACTCCATAGTCAAGTCAAGTCAATTCAAGTTGAGCATAATATAATATCAGCATTGCATGACAAATTTATTATGAGCAGCAGCCAGCAGGGAGGAGTGTATGTGTATCTCAAAATCCTACTAGAAAGCTATTAAAGGAGATTTTGTAAATCACCTCCAAAAATTTGCACATCCCGGAATAGCAGCTATAGTAACCATTTTTTTTGTTTCAACTTTTCATTTCCTTGTTCTAATTCTAAAAAGTAACTTCATTGTTATTGGAAATATATAGTAGTTTTGGATTGAATATACCAATACTCAGTAAATACCCTTCCTTGAGGACTTTAGTTAAAATTTCAAATTGTATATGGTGTCAAGAATTACTCAGTAAATACATGTAATTTGCATGCATGCATATAGGTTATCAAGCCAAGCCGAGTCGGTGGTTTTGAAAACACAGCACTGATTGCAAAGTGGGCTTTCCTACACAACAAAATGGCAATTGTTAGTAGTGCATAAGAAAGTAGCTTAAGTTTATCTATGGATGTTCAATTTTCATATTTTCTTCATATACAATATGAAAATGTATGCAAAACAAGAAATAAACGCTTTCATGATGGATTTGCTCATGGGCTGGGTACATATATATAAATGGATCAAGGAAGATATAATGGATCAAGGGTTGATAAATAATGTACTAAAAATTGGTGGAAAAATGAGGGCTTCAGTGAAAAATGCTGAAAATATAATTGACAGGTTTTCTTGGTTTGGCAAAAATGAAGAGATCGGGTGCTATTCTGTAAAAATTGATGAAGGTGGTTTGTCTTCCTGTTTTAGAGTTAAAGAAGCTGGCTTGCATACAAATGTAAGAAATTAATTTTCTTATACCTTCTTTTTATGAAGTCACTTAATTACTGTCATACTGTCATGAGATATTCACTTAATTACTGTTATACCCTCATTAATATAAGATCAGTTGGTCAGTAATGTATCCCAGTTGCAAAGACCTCAATTTAAGACCCAGTATCCTAATATGCAGCTGTCAAGTGAAGTTGGTACTGAAACCCAGTATTTTCTTAATAAATTGTTTACAAATATCCAAGTAATTAAGCACTGGGCATATGCAGAAAAACATAGTCATATTTCTTCATGGATTTTTCAGGGTTGTTACTAAAATTGATCGATGAAATCTCTACTGAAGGACAAAGCCCAAAGGGTTGTTCTTGTTGGTTACTCAATGTGTGCGAGAATTGCATTGCACATGGCTCTAAACAGTGACAATTAAGGTATCTCAATTTAAAAAAAGAAGAAGAAGAAAGAAAGTGTTGACTTGCTCGCAACCTTTAAAATCCTTAAAATATGATATGCAGATCAAAGGAGCCGTTATAATATCAGGAAGCCCAGGGTTGAAACAAGAATCAAATAGAAAGATACGACGTCAGGCAATCGACAAATCAAGGGCTAAGTTACTTATATCACATGGTTTGCACAATTTAATTCATAGAAACTTGGTATTCAACATAGTTATGGTCAAGGTACCACTACCACTCAAGCTGGAGATTTGTAAAAATTAACTTAATATATATATCTTGGTGATTCTGAGTTGATTATGAGATAATTTATTAATTCCATTTAATTCCAGCCTAAGAGAGCACCCACATTTTGATAGAGTTCTCCAGAGTCGTACCCACGATTCAAGACAAGTGTAGCAATGCAAAGGTACACTATACAGTTTCTATTTGAAGGCATCAGAGTAGGTCCGATGCCCATCGGACCTACCTTGGTTCGATGGGTGCGATGACCATTCGATCTGCATCAAGATTCGTGTGATATGTATCAAAATCCGTGCAAGTGATGATTTTTGTGATGTGAAACAGCGGAATAATAGATGATGAAAATAACAGAATTCTTATTATCAGAGGATGTTGTACAGTGAGCTATTTATAAGAAAGGAAGAAAATATAGCTGTTGGAATGAATAAACGGTAACTTGCCATATTAAGAAATAAAGGTTGAGTAACTTTATAACCAAATTTAGTTGCTCCCTTTATTTTCTTATTTAGCCTATGATGAATAAAAACCCGTTAAGGGTTCTGAGGCTAATCTGTCCCTAATACTATTACTTATTTTCTACACTCCCCCTCAAGTTAGGCGTGTAGATATCTCGTAACCCTAACTTGCTTATATTTGCTTCAAACGGTTTTGGATCTAAACCTTTTGTAAAGACATCCGCTAATTGATCTCCACTTCTTACAAACGGAGTCTCAATTTCTTTCGCTTGAATCTTTTCTCTAATAAAATGACAATCGACCTCAATGTGTTTAGTTCTCTCATGAAATACGGGATTGGATGCTATATGGCGCGCCGATTGGTTGTCGCAAAACATTTGCATTGGCAATTGAATTTTTATTCCACAATCCGAAAGTAGTTGCTTTATCCATGTTAATTCACTCGCGGTGGATGCCATGGCTCGGTATTCCGCCTCGGCGCTTGACCTTGCCACGACATTTTGTTTCTTGCTTTTCCATGTGACTAGGTTTCCGCCTACAAATGTGCAAAAGCCGGTCGTCGATTTTCTATCGAAGCTTCCGGCCCAATCTGCATCGGAATAGCCACACACATTGTTAGAATTATTATGTTTCATACAAATTCCTTTTCCGGGAGTTCCTTTTAAATACCTTAAAATTTTATTTATTGCTTCTAAGTGTGGTGTTCTAGGAGCATGCATGAATTTGCTAATTTGACTTACCGAAAAAGAGATATCCGGCCGTGTTACCGTTAGATAGATTAATTTTCCTACAAGTCTTTGGAATTGATTTATATCTTCTAATGGTACACCATCCTCACCATTTAATTTATTTTTCCCGTCAATTGGTGTTGAGGCCGGTTTACAACCTAATTTTCCGGTTTCTCCTAATAGGTCTAAGGTGTATTTTCTTTGAGAAATAAAAAGGCCTTGATTTGAATATGCAATTTCTATTCCTAAAAAATATTTTAAGTAGCCTAAATCCTTAATATCAAATTTTTCTTTTAATTGAATTTTTATATTTTTTATATGTTCTTGATTGTTTCCGGTAATAATAATGTCATCTACATATACTAGAATAATGGTGGTATTTTTTCCTTCAATTTTGGTAAACAATGAATGATCGGCATTGCTAATTTTAAAATTACAAGATATTAGATGAGAGCTTAATTTTTCATACCATGCCCTTGGAGATTGCTTCAATCCATAAATTGACTTCTTCAATTTACAAGCTAGATTACAATTTTGGTTTTTTTCATAACCGGGTGGTAATGACATATATACTTCTTCTTCAAGTGTTCCTTGAAGAAATGCATTTTTTACATCCATTTGGTACAATTTCCAATTTTGGTTAGCCGCAATAGAAAATAATATTCTTACGGTATTCATTTTTGCAACCGGGGCAAATGTTTCATAATAGTCTATACCGTAGGTTTGAGTGTATCATTTGGCCACTAGACATGCCTTATACCGTTCTATGGTGCCATCACTATTGTACTTAATTTTATACACCCATTTACAACCTACTAGTTTTTTATTTTTTGGTAATTGAATTATTTCCCAAGTGCCATTTTTTTCAAGAGCACTTAATTCTTCTTTCATGGCTTTGTTCCACTTGGAACTTTTCATGGCCTCTTCATAATTGTTTGGTTCTTGTTCTTTCTCAATTTCGGTCAAGAAGGTTCTATGATTGGAAGAGACATTGTCATATGAAATAAAATCTTGTATAGGATATTGTACCTTGTAGGTGATGAAATCCCTAAACCGTGTTGAGGGTTGAGTTGTTCGAATCGACCTTCTCAATGGTGTTTCTTCTATGTCATTATGTTCTTCGTTTGAGGTATTTTCTTCTAACTCTTCCTCATTCTCAATTTCACTTTCAATTTCAAGTGGTGTTGCAATGACATTTTCTATTGTAACCGGTGGTAATATAATTTCCTTGGAGGGTTCTCTCAAAAAATTCTCATAATTAATTCCTTTGTAATATGGCTCTTTTTCTAAAAATGTTACATCTCTAGAAATATACAATTTTTTATTTTTAGGGTCATAACATTTATATCCCTTTTTTTGTGATGAATAACCCAAAAAAATAGCCTTAATTGAGGTATAATCCAACTTGTCTTGTTTATTATTTTTGTGTACATAACATGTACAACCGAAAATTTTCAAATGCTCAATGTTGAGTTTTCTTTGGTAAAGAATTTCTAAAGGGCTTTTGAAGTCTAAATTGACACTTGGCAACCTATTTATTAAGTATGTAGCGGTAAGAACGGCATCCGACCAATAAAATTTCGGAACACTATTTTGAAATAAAAGTACTCGAGTCATTTCGAGTAAATGTCTATTTTTCCTTTCGGATACACCGTTTTGTTGAGGTGTATAGACACATGTTGTTTGATGTAAAATTCCTTTTTCCTTAAAAAAGTTTGAGAAATTTTGGTTTACAAATTCCGTTCCATTATCGGATCTAAATATTTTGACTTTAGCTTTGTATTGATTTTCTATAAAATTGTAAAAATCTAGAAATTGTGAAAATACTTCACTTTTATCTTTTAATAAATATAACCAAGTTGTTATAGAAAAATCATCTATAAAAATGACAAAATATTTGTATCCATTAAAAGATATAATTGGGGCGGGTCCCCATACATCCGAGTGAATCAAATCAAATGGTTTCTCGCTTTTACAACTTGATAATTTAAATGGTAACCTAGTATGTTTTCCTAGCTTACAAATTTCACAACTACTATTATCTAATTTTGAAAAATTAAAAAGATTTTTTAAAATCTTGTCGGAAGGATGCCCAATTCTTCTATGCCATAGTGTACTCAATTCTTCATTTTTGGTAGTGTTGAAATTGAATTTTTCTTCATTCAAAAAATAAAGCCCATTTTCTAGAAATCCTTCACCAATCATAATCTTGGTTATCCGATCCTGAAAAATCACATTGTTTGATAAAAATATGAGTTCACAATTTAACTCATTTGTGATTTTGCTAATGGATAATAGATTTGATGAACAATCTTTTAAATACAAGACATTTTGAATTATTTTTGAGAATATAGTTATTGAGCCCTCTCCAAGGATTTCCATTTTATCACCGTTTGCAACCGTAACGAATTTTTTGGTTTTATAATCCTTAAAATTGGTCAATAAATTTCTATTTCCTGTCATATGATCTGTTGCTCCTGAATCCAAAATCCATTTAAAATTATTTGAAACAGATAAGTTTGTAACACAGATCATACCAGAGAGCTTTTGTTTTTCTTCTTTCTGGTTGAGCAGCACCGTAAGTTGCTGGAGCAGATGCCGCATGGGATCCTGAGAGGAGGATGAGGCGCCTCTTTCATTTAAGGGATCGGACGGTCCAGATTCAACCCGCCCTTCTGCTAAAAAACCCGATCCCTTTCTATCTCCTTCGCCTCTGTCTCGTTTCCAGGCGGCTTTCTCCCCCTTTCGATCGCCGGCTCCCGGTTTCTTGTGCCACTTGGGTCGGAGGTTTGGGTGGAGAAACCAACACTGGTCCTTGCGATGCCCTTCTCTTTTGCAGTGCTCGCATTTGGTTCCGGCTTGGTCCCCTCTTGCCTCCGACCGAAAGTTAGGGTTAGGCCTCGCCATTGCTGTGAAAGCTTTGGTCTCGGTATTTTCAGTGGGTTGCGATGCCATCACTGCCCTTCTTGTTTCTTCTCTGTCTATCATAGCCGCTACCTCATCTGAGGAAGGTAGCTCGGCTAATAACAGAATCTGTGACCGCACAGCCTCGTAGCTGGAATCAAGGCTTGCTAGAAATTGAAAGATGGCATCTTGTTCTTCTCGTTTTTGGATTTCAGTGAGATCGGTGGTGGGAGGCCGATAAACCCTAAGTTCATCCCTTTTCTTTTGGAGGTAACCATACAATTCCATTGATGATTGACCTTGTTGTTGTTTGGCTTGTTGATAGTCTCTTTGAATTTGGTATATGTGAGAGTAATTTTTTCGGTGGCCATATAATTGCTCGGCTCTCTCCCAAATTTCTAAAGCACTATCTTTGTAAGAGAGTAAATCGGATACCTTTGGCTCCATGGTTGCGAGAAGCCAAGTAATGACAGTATGATCGCTTGTTTGCCATTTGGCTAACTCCTTTTTTTGTGCTTCGGTTGGTGGTTCTGATAGTTTTGGAATTGGATGCTCTTTGTTGATGTGATTGCTTTTTTCTCGGCCGCTTAAGGCAAATCTGACTTGCCTTGCCCATACATGGTAATTCTTACCATTGAGTATTACCCCTGTGAGTTTTTCGTGATTTTGTGCCATCTCAGTTTTTTCTGGCTTTTTCTGGTAAGAACAGTTTACTGGTAAAGATTGGGGGTTTTCTTTGCAGTTGCTGGTTTGTTTGTTGGCACTTCTGGTGTGCTTGAATTACTGGTTCTTGCAGTTGCTGGTACTGCTGCTGATTTTCTTGTTTTGAGTCAGGAATTCATTCCCGCTCTGATACCATGATGTTTTTTGTGATGTGAAACAGCGGAATAATAGATGATGAAAATAACAGAATTCTTATTATCAGAGGATGTTGTACAGTGAGCTATTTATAAGAAAGGAAGAAAATATAGCTGTTGGAATGAATAAACGGTAACTTGCCATATTAAGAAATAAAGGTTGAGTAACTTTATAACCAAATTTAGTTGCTCCCTTTATTTTCTTATTTAGCCTATGATGAATAAAAACTCGTTAAGGGTTCTGAGGCTAATCTGTCCCTAATACTACTATTTATTTTCAACAGCAAGTCTGTATCAATTTCCGCGCATAGATCTTGATGCTAATCGTACGGTCCTAGAGCTAATTGAACCTAAATGTAGGTCCGATGGGCATCGGACCTACTCCTATCTCCTATTTGAATGTTATGACTTGTACTACACTACCAGTATTTAAGTGAATGTCTGGTTGGTATATATTCAGGTCTCTTTGGGATGATTTGAAAGATTGCAAGAAGCCCCCCCTTGTTTTCATAGCTGAGCTGGTGAAAAGGATTGGAAATTCGTAAATATCTCTTACCAGATGCATACTGAAATTATGACCCATTCAAAAGATGAAATGGAGCGTTTGTGTAAAGTGTTTATCGTTCCAAACTGTGGCCATGCTGTACATTTTGAGAATCCTCTCCAATTAATGCACGCAATTAGAAGCTTTTTAGCAAAATTGAATTGAATTGAATTAGATTGCAAATGGGTTCATGCACTTTGCAAAGAAAATAAGTTCATGTACTTTGAACCAATTAAATTAAATAAATACTGGAGAAGAGAGAGTTGAATCTCAAACCGGTTGATTTGAATTTTTTTTTTTTTTTTTACTATGACAGACAGTGTAGTATTGCTTTTGCTGTAATTTTCTTTTTATTCATTTTTGTTTATTATAGTTAGGAGATACATTGAATTATTGGAGGTGGATTGTTGTGTATCTTCGGGCTCACACATGACTACATGAGCACTTGATCTTATCTTATCTTATATTATATTATATTTTGCTAGAAAACTTACAGATTTATACGGACTGGACACACTTCTCAAAAAGCATCCACTATTCCACCCTTAACAAATAGAATTCATATCTAACCCAAAAATTGGGTTTTGGATCGGACCGTCCCATTCGAATCAGTGAAGCCCACGCATCCTGAGAGACAGGTTCGAATCCCGAAGCGATTTCGAACGACATATTCGATTTGAACTGTCCCGATCCAAAACCCAAAAATTGAGTTACTTTAGGGGAACCGGACCCCAAAAAATAATCCTTAATGCTGTGGTTGACTGCCAAGTGGCCATTTTTTTTTACCCTCTACTCCGGCCTCCGGGTTTAGCACCCTCTAGGCTCTAGGGTTATGTTTGGTTGTGGAGTAAAGTTACTCCGGATTAAATTGCTTACTCCAAGTTAATATAGATTAAATTAATCATGTTTGGTTGAAGTTTGATGGAGTAAGTTGAGGAAGATAGAGAAAATTATAAGTTGGATGTTACTCTAACCGCGGGACCTACAGGTGGAGTAAGCTACTCCACCTAGAGAGGTGGAGTAACTTACTCCGGATTAACTCAAATGCTACTCCATCTTAATCCTTCAAATTTACTCCTCGTTTGGCTACTTAAAGGTGGAGTAAAGGGTTTACTCCACTACTTACTCCACAACCAAACATGACCTAGTCCTCTACTAAGGGCTTCAACTCAAAAATAAATAAATAAATGCACGCTGATATCTCCGTTTTAAAACTTGAGAGAAGATCATATTTTGTTTTTGGAATGTATGTGTTCAGTGTTCCTACAGGTTCTGATACATCCAAGTTTGTTAGTACTTGACAAGAGTAAGCCCCTTGTACATCTTTTATAATTTTTTTAGATGAGTAGAAAATCGTATGATCTAAAAATTCTAGATCATTCAAAATAGTGATTTTTTATTTATTTAAAAAATGTCACATTGTTGAGAATCAGTTTTTGATCTAGTAATAATTAGCAAAGGCAATATTCTCTGCGTGGAATGTCGCAGGTTTGAAATCTAAATAGAGAAATTTCTTGTGGATATAATTAAATAGTTGGATGGCTTCATCTCTAACATTTATTAAAAAAAATGTTACACTGTTGTCGTGCTCCACTCATATCTCTATTTTCAAAAATACAAACACTCAATTCAAACAACTCAACATGATTTTCATATTAAAATATGCCTGGAGACTTAACATTTATATTTTTTGAAATTTTTTACTATCTTCTTTTAAATAGGTAAAAAAATTTAAAATTTAATCTCCGAATATATTTTCATGTGCTATAGATCATACATACAAAATAATTCAGATTAACTGTTTAAAAAATAATATATAGTACATGCCAATCCACGTTATGCCTCACTCCTTAAAAAATAATAATCATATTCTGAAAGTATTACGCGTTCAATGAGAACTGTCGAGTGATGAGCTCACCTAATTAATTAATTAATTAATTTGCATCCGAACCGTACGATCACCTTTAAGATTTGTGTGAGCAGATCAAACAGTCCGGATTCAATCTAAAATAATTGGGTTACTCCAGAGAAGGGGGGACAGAGTCACAGAGCCAAAACAAATTACCATTTTGTTTCTGATTTTTGCACCTTTTGACCTTTGACTGAGTAACAGGAAGAAGCTGATTTAGGGACCTCTGTTCCTTTTATTTTATTTTTTTTTAATTTCATTCCTTTTGTACCAACCAATGAACCAACTCTAGCTCCAAATGTAATTATTATTTATTTATTTATAAAGAGTAAACTGTAAAGAGTAAAGAGTAAAAGACGAAGCGCTTCTCCTTCTAGCCACCTTAATTAATATACTTCTCTTTCTCATTCTACTCATAAGTCATAACAACCTAAAACCTTTAAACCCCTTTCCTTTTTATTATTTCACAAAAGTTGATGTCATGCAAATTTACTCTACTACCTTACTGTTTTCCCTCTCTCTAGTTGTTCTTCTGGATTCTTCTCTTGCTCTTGCTCTGCTCAATCCTGGTACTTCCCTATTAATTCATTGAAATTATTTATTCATTACTCTTTAGTTGTTCTGTTATGTTAATTTTCTTTCTTTTAGATTTAGATGCAGCTAACAGTAATCAAGATACTGACAACAAATTGGTAAGTAAATTAATGCTTTTAATTAGACTTTGTCTGGATTCAAACATTGCCAACAGTAATCAACAGAAGATAGAAAAAGATGATCATATAATTTGCTTAATGTATGCATGATTTTATTTTATTATATTTTACAGAAACCTCAGTACGAGATCATGTACGGCAGCACCACCACCACCGTAGGGAGAAGATGGTTGAGAGAAATGAGCAGTGTAAAAAATGAAGGCATGGAAAAGGGGTCAAGAAATCATGATGCAACCCGACCAACTGTTGTTCCGATTCCGATTCCGATTCCGATTCACGCAAAAATACCACACAAGACGCCGCAAGATGCAGCCACAGAAATAATATTCACTCTGATCAACAAGGACTACAAACCGAGCGGACAACGCCGACAGCCAATTCACAATTAATTAGAGAACACTCATCAATAACCCAAACCCTAATTTAGTTGCTGTTAGACCTCTCTTGCTCTCTCATCCTACAATATTTTATTTTGTAAATAATGTTGAAAGTTTCTTTAGTTCTAGTCTTCTAGACTTCTAGCTAGTGGAGTGGATCTAATAAGTTCATTTTTATTTTTCATGCAAGTAAATGTGGTTTAGATGGATAGCTGGTGGAATTAGTTATGCTTCATCGTATTGCAAGTGGGCTGGATTTATTTTGTCCTTTTAATTGATTTTGGGCCCAATAAATCAGGCCCATTTGAACTTAAGGAATCTCATTAATTTGAATGTACATGAGCAATTTGTATTAAACAAACAAAATCCAGTCAGTCCATTATACATGAAATGAAACAGCTCCATATCATTTTCTCTACAACCCTTGCACTTGCACAATCAAATAAAAATGCAAAACAACTATTTAGTATTTACCTTTAGCTAACATAACCTCTCTCTCTCTCTCTCTCTCTCTCTCTAACCTGCCCTTGCACCAAATAACAAAGCAGGATATTGAAACAAAAAAAAAAAAAAGAATAATTCTAGACAGATTTCAACATAGCATTTTGAACATACGTATTGAATATATGATCTCACATGCAAGCAGCTGAATTTATTTCAAAAACTGCAACACAATAAATTAGATCTCCATCCACGGTGCTTCCTGTATCTCCTTCGGTCGGCCTTTGCCATTTTTATCGGACTGCTGTTCCACTCATTCTGCATTCTGCGCATTATTTAGCATGCAAATTCAGCAAAATAACATCAAAACAACAATTGAAAAACATACTGAAATTGGTATTTCAGGCATGATTACGTCATTTTCATGCTTTGTGGCGGCACATGATGCGGTATATATTTTCGTTGTTTTCTTACTGGTATCATGGTTGATATTTTTCAGGAATAGACAGCGATATGCCCTTATAGTATATTATTATATTTACAAAGAAATAAAATTCTTACATGGGGAAGGCAAAAGACCGAGCACTTGTTGTGCTACTATCAGAACGAATGGATAGGCTACCAGAATAAGCTATGCGTGCCGAGTTATTACCCGGTAACTCTATTTGCGGTATGTTCAATTCCCCGCAATGCTGGGAGAATGACATGCGAGAGGTGAGCTTTGGTCCACCAAAATTATGGCCATTCTCTGCTTCTGCGTGGCATGATGGCACGGATCTCGATGTGTCCAACAACTCTTCTGTACCATTCATTTCAGTGCCTGACATCACAGGCAGTGAAGCGGGATGTTCTTCAGTAATTTCATCAGAAGAGACATCAACTTTGCTGCTCTTAACGGGTTCACTGGCATCAGACCCGGTCGTCACTGTTGCTTCATGGGAATGCTTCTCTATACTCTGTATCTGTAATGATGAATTTTAAAACAAAACAATTAGTAAACAAATAAAGAACTTTTCTTTTTTCTTTTTTTTAAATTTTATATTATATGTCAATATGGACATACCTGAACAGCCGATTTCTTTTCATCAATTTTTTTGAGCTGAAGGTCAGCTGATTTTTTATCTTCAGAAAAGAAAAGTTCTTTCAAGCTTATAGTTTTCTCATCTAAAATCTCTCCAATTACAACCTCCTTTTCATCTGGTACCGAACTATGATCCTGCACGGTCTTCAAAGCAATCTCCTCCCCTTCTTCTTCAATTTTATTTGGAGAAAGTTTTGCACCTTCATCTATGCAAACATCCTTAATTATGTTCTCGCTTATAACCACTTTGTCGGGGCATGTGATTTCGGTAATGGTTTTGTCATCATAAATGCCTTTATCTTCTTCAAGGTCATTTCCGTCATTTGTGGATGGAACTTGAATTTCATCTTCATACGATAATTTGGAGTCTCTCTTTAGATTTTCATCGGCTTTGCTCACGGCAACATTTATGTCTTCAAAGAAGTTATGGTTATATGACTTCTCACTATCTGTATCATTCATAATACATGTTATGTAAATAGTGAAATTTCATAACCAATAACCAATTAATTCTCATAAAAGTAACAACTAAATATAATACAAGTTTTTCTTCTTCAAAATTTGATGCTGATCAATTTTTGCAATTTGACTAATAATTAAACTAACACATAAATTTAGTTGTTACACAGACAAAAATTAAAAACAAATGAATTTAATTTGACAGTTTCCACACCTATTTTCATGTTCTCAGCTGTACGCTAGCTCAAACGATTTGCATGGATTGGGCCAGATATTCTGAAAGTTTCCTGAAAAAGGACAAGGAAAGAAAGAAATGTCAAATTTACATACCAAAAATAGACTCATCAAATTAATTAGTAAGCAATAATCATTAACTCAACAAATTAGTAAATATTAAAGAAAAGGCTTATAGCAATCAAAAGCAAGAATAAATCTTCCAAACATGTTAATGAAAACTTGCACCAAAAGTTTTAAGGTTGCCTGAATTAGAGGAGAAAAGAATAGATAAAATTTAACAATTGAATTGCCCCAATGTTCCCAAACGAAACGAAATGAATAGAATGATATTCTTTTCTGGATAAGTAGAATTGCCCCTATTCATTCCCCTATTCCAGCATTAATTAATACCAGGTAAAAAGTACTAGAAGGCAAGAATACAGATGCAACTTAAAAGAAACCATCAGAAATAATTAAAAGGCTTGTTGAATAGAGGCAGAATTAAATGCACCTAACAACTACTTGATAAAAAATCAAGAAAATGAAAGTTATATAGAAAGAGAAAATACACCCACTATACATGCATGGGACAAAGAAAGTGACCCAAAACAGAAGAAAATAAACTTCTGATTAAATCTCCAGCTACCAAAATTAAATGCCATTTCTCCTTTTCCAAAATCACCCTTTAGATATTGAGAACGAAAGTTTTGCTTAGATCCACCTTCAAACCTTGAATGTTTCTACTAACAAATGAAACACTAGCTAGTATATATGCAAATTTTGACTTGTTTTTAAATTTGGGCAAAAACAGACAAAATAAATTTAATTAGTTCAAGTAGGATGTCTCTATATAATATATATATATGTCAAAGCACAAATCAAATTTGTACTACTAATTGACAGTGATACTTGAAAATGGATGGAAAAGCATAGAGTTGGGTGTTTTTGTTCATAGTTTGTTTCTAATTCTGTAGTTGCAAGTAAATCACAATCAAAATAAATTTGAGAATGAATTTCCTTGTTTTGTTTATTGGAAGTTGATGAAGGTAATTAATATATGACATTTACTTCATACCCACCAACTTAATAACTAGATATATGTCATAATCACACCTAATCGTAACCAAAACCTAACCTAACTTTTCTTTCTTTTTCTTTTCTTTTTTTCTTTTAAAAGAGAGAGAGAGACAGAGAGAGCACATATAATGACAGTTTTGTTCGTTATTAACTAAAATAAGGTGAAAGCAAGGAAAAAATGAATTAGGAAAACTAACTATAAACCATCGATCAGAATCATAATCATAGTCAATCCCGTGCAAGGAAATTTAAATGTTTCTGATAAGAAGAGAAAATAGAACTAAAAATTATGTTTCAAAACATACTCTTTTCCTATTATTTTTGAGAAACAGAATACAAAGATTATTAAAAGAAACAGAGAGAAATGAAACATACAACCACACTTTGCGTGCGCTTATCAGGATTTCCTTTCAGCACAACAAAAAAAAAAAAAGAATAAAAATGATATGAGAGAAACAAACAGAGAACTTGACATAAAAATAAAACAGCGCATGTCTCTTCAGAAGAGAAAGTACAGTACCTTTTATCCTTCTATGAATCTCTCTATTTCTCTCTCTCTCTCTCCAGAAAGTGCCAAATTAAACTTGGAAGGAGAAGAAAGAATTCGAAAGAAAAGCAGGTAAAGTGGAAATTCAAATAAAACCCAACATTTGTATATTTTTGAAAAGGGGGTTAATTGAGAGTTGAGAAGATCGAGACCTTGGATCTCTTTAAAGTTTAAAGAGAAGAGGCGACAACGCGCTAGAAAAGCCACTACATCTTGCCACACTCTTTTTTTATATTATGAGAGAAGAGATATGCAACTGATTTGTGATTATTATATTATCAAGGGGCTTCGCTGGCATAATATCAAGTCAAATGAGAGAGAAGAAGACGCACACACACTGCATTCAAATATATTAGCTGCACTTTCAACTTTCACAATTTCTAATCAAGCCCCTAACTATTTCAAATTCTTTATTTCTTTTATATAATATGTTTGCTTATTCGCCCGGTTTTACTTTTCTTCTTTATTTTATTTTGATTTTATGGTTTATATGTCATGTTTATTTTTTATTCTCATTTAAAATGAATATTTGTTTAAGACAATACAACTCGTATGTATTTATATGTAAAGAAGGGTTCCCATACCTCATTATGCCTTACATTTTATATCTTTGTTTTGAAAATCTAAACTGTCAATCTTAACTGCTCAACATGATATCCATATTAAAATATGCTTGGAGATCAAATTTTATAATTTTTGGATTTTTTTTCCTACTTTTTTTTATAGATAAGTACAAAATCACTGTTTTTGAACGGTCCATAAACAATGATAAAATTATAAAATTTGATCCCAAACATATTTTAAAAATATTCTAAAAATTATAAAATTTCATCCCAAACATATTTTAGTATGGATATCATGTTGAGCAATTCGGATTGACAGTTTGAATTTTAAAAATAAAGATATAAAATGTGAGGCATGATGAGATATGAAAGGCACGAGGTATTGGAACTCACCCTCTTATATGTATGTATGAATTATCACACAATTAATTTAATTTTTTTAGCACCATATATACACATCTTTACCACTTAAAAAAAAATGTGTCAAAATTTGCTGAAATACATAAAATTAATTACTTAATTTTAAATTTTTGTTTGTTCTTCAATAAATGCTTCTTTTGCAGAAGCGAAATAAAGTAGCAATTCTTAGTATAATAAATGCATGCTACTTGGTGTTGACATGCAATAATGTTTTAATGTGACGCATGTCAGAAACAATAACTATATATGCTTTTAATGAAAAATTCATGAGCACTCACATTTTATATATATTTGAGTTGTATTCTCTCTAATTGTAATTGTACGGATTTAATTAAGAATCAAAGGATATATATAACTGCTGAAAATGTCAGGTAATTGAATTATAGGATTTTTTTTTTTTTAAAAAGATTTTACTGTACTATTTTGAGTAAACAAATTAAACCATGATTGTTTGCAGAATGGAAACATAATTAAATAATGAAAAATGTATTGAAAATATATGGAAGGTGCGACAAGGACATAATTAATTTAATTCCAATATGGAACTAGTCTTATATATTGACGCGCGTATAATAAATAATAAATAAAATAATGAAGTCTAAAAGTATATATCTATCCTTTCCAACTTCCAAGGGATATAAATAATTAATAGAAAAATATCCACATATATATTATTTTATATTTTACCATATCATGAAACTTAAACCGTTCATTCTATATTTAAATAAGCTGAATAATTATATTATTAAACTGCATAATAATACGCGTATGCTAATTGATTCGGTCGGATCAGTTCGATCAAGTTTTCTTTTATTGTTTAGTTTTTCTTTTTTTGTTTTTTTTTTGTCCTCTCCACTATGAATTATTCCTGTTCAGGCTTGGTCAGATTATATTCAAATAAATTTTATAAATTGAATAATAATATTATTAATTAAAGTGAAAATTAAAGATGGTAGCGATGATTATAATAAGAAACCTCATATATCATATGTCTGTTTTGTAAATGAAAAATTTGTAGCAAATTAATTAAGTTTTGTAGGCGATTATTAATTGAAACGACAAATTTGAACCGCATGCTATTGCTATATATATATATTGTATTGATAAGAAAGCAAATTAAACGGCGAGAAATGGACAGACAACTTTTACCTGTAAAAGAGCATTAAATGCACTTATATATTATTATAATGTATATATAATAGGTGGCAAATGAATTTAACGCCGAGAAAGATGATTTCTCACCTGCCACCAGAGCAAGAACATGAACATGAACATGAACATGTTTTTGTGAGCATGTATGTCACCAGAAAATGGGCACTTAATAAGTTACCGCTATTTTATCAGTTGCCAAACATATCATTATATCATATATAATAAAGATAGTTTGTTATGTTATGTTATGTTATGTTATAATATTTGAACGGCGCGGATCATGGCGTTTGACTTGGGAAACACGTGAACCGCTGTTACTGTTGCGGTGCGGTCATTTGTGTAGTGTACGCATGCAGTACTCTCCTCTCCTGATGGCGGTGCAGTCATTTGTGTAACACCAATCGATGAGATGAGATGAGATGAGACATGAACATGATTTGAGGTGAATTTCATAACTTTCGGTGGCATGCATCGATCTTATGATATAATTTATTGGAAGCGTATAGTAGAGTCTAGAGTCTTAGAGTCTAGAGTTAGAGTTGACTGACAAACAAAATAACATATAATAATAAGAGGAGGGATCCAATTACATCTTTTTTGGTGTCACACTTTAACACCTATCATTTTTAAAGTCTAAATAGTCGATAAACCGTTCAACATGATGGATATATTAAAATGTGCTTGGAGATCAAATTTTACATTTTTTTGAATTTTTTTGCTATTTATTAAGATGGTTACAAAAATTGTTGTTTTCAGACCATTGAAAAACAGCGATTTTGTAACCATCTTAATAAATAGTAAAAAAATTCAAAAAAATGTAAAATTTGATCTCCAAGCACATTTTAATATGGTGATCATGTTGAACGGTTCGGATCGGCTGTTTGGATTTTGAAATCGCAAAATTGACCTATATAAAAAACGGTGTCATGATGTGTCACAAAAAAAGGTGTAATTGGATCTCTCCTCTAATAATAATAATATATTATATAATATGTATATGGACGGGACCATGTCTTAGGATCCATATCTATCTATCTCATTAATTATCATTCCCAATTTCCCATCTAATCTTTTTTCACCAACTATTCAAGGCCTATGATGCAACGTTTCTACTTCTACTTATGACAAATTACAAACAAACCCAAATCTATAATTTATTTGCATGAAGTATACTAAAGATTTCTACAAATAACCAAACAAAATGTATTGTAATTAGATTGTAGAAATATTTAGAGATGGCAAGAAACATCTCTAACTCTAGATGTTTCCTTAGCCTTCTTAAGACAACTATAAATAGGAAATATTAAGCAGTAGAGTTGTAGTTATAAAAATAGTTTGAAGTGTGTAATAAAATTAGTTTCCATATAATTTGGAGAATTAGCTGGGAAAGAAGCAAATTAATTAAGCAGTTGTGATATGAATCATTCACTCACTCACATGCACACTGTTAGTGAGAATATGATGGAATGATACACATACCTTTGCCTTGGAAATTTTTTATTGGTAGAAATTAATAGAAAAGAAGAGAGAGAAATAGAAAGAGTACATCAGTTTTTATATTGATAGAAAGATCGGTAAAATTCTTACTGATTCAAAAACTAGTTTGTTTTTTTTTCTTTCATTTTTTTCTAGTAATTTTTTTTACAAAACTAGATAGAGTATTCTAAAATTTAGATATAATAGAAACATTCTATCTATTTTTTGAAAAACTTTTCATATTTTATTAGAAATCTAATATAAAAATTCCCTCCATCTATACATCAGATTTAAAAAAAAAAAAAAAAAACTAAGTTTGGATCAGTATAATTGGTACCGATTCAAACTTTTTGATTTTTAGAATCGGTAGAAATCCTATCGATCTTTCTACTAATATAAGAAGTGGTGTACTTTTTCTATTTCTCTCACTTCTTTTCTATTAATGAAAATAGCGGTTTTCAAACCGGCTTAATAAATAGTAAAAAAATTTCAAAAAATGTAAAATTTGGTCCCCAAGCACATTTTAATATAGATTGAACATCTAACGGTTTGGAAATATCGTTTGAAGTCGGATTGATAGGTTTTTGAGTTAAGCTCACAAAGAGCTTGGTGAGCTTAAGAGCACCTTAGTTCTACTCTATTAAAATTAAATAGTACATAATATATATAGGACCAATTGTGAATGTCGGTAAATAAAAGGATCTTCTATATATTTGATTAACCTGCATAATCATAATCTAGCTATATGATTATTTATAAGGGGGAATTTCATGTATCCCCCTCCAAAACTTTGAAATTACGTATTTCCCCTCTAAAAAAATTCATAATATATATTTACTCTTTTAAAGTTAAAAAACTCACAAATTTATCCAATTTATTGATTTTATTAATAAACTCATTTTAAATTTATAAATTACCTATTTTACCCTTTCTTCACCTTTTCTTTTCCTCATCTCTCTTTGTTCCCAGAGAAAGGGGTTGGGAGATTGATTATCTTGTTTGCCTTGGATGTGATGCAGCTCTTCTCCTCTTGTTTGTTTTTTCTCAAGTCTAAGCTCAAATTACAACAAAATCAATCTTTTTTTAAGTATAACTGGTATTATTTACATGGTTGATGATTCACAACAAAATACTCAAGATTGAAAATCTAATATAAAGGGGATGGATTATGCCAAGTATGTGTTACCTATGTGGTAAGGCAACTGAAACAGCAGAGTATATGTTTGCTCAATATCAAGGCCTGAAACTTCCAACCTGTCAGTACTTCGCAAGGAACGAATACAACTCTACAATTTTAAGATCTGAGCATATGATAATCAGGCAAACACAAGTGACAGTATATTTCGTTATTTGGAGAGAGTGATACCAACGGATATTTGCAAAAAAGGAAAAAAACATTGTAGCTGTTGGCCAGGGAAATAATGGAAGAGGTTCATAGTTGGTTTCAAACATAAAAAGAAGAAATAGAAAATGCTATCAAATGGGCAAGTAACAGTTCGGCATGAAACCATTTACCAGTAAACTACTGTTCTACTGGTGATACTTTTCTGACATTTTACTTTTCTGGGAACAAAGAGAGAAGAGGAAAAGAAAAGATTGAGAAAGGGTAAAATGGGTAATTTATAAATTTAAAATGAGTTTTATTAGAAAAATCAATAAATTGGGTAAATTTGTGAGTTTTTGAACTTTATAAGGGTAAATATGATATTATGAATTTTAGAGGGGGAAATATGTAATTTCAAGGTTTTGGAGGGGGATATATGAAATTCCCCCTATTTATAATTATACAATTCTGAATTTATAACTTATTACACGATAATTTAAGTTTTTTCAGGGTTAGACATGGAAATATACCTTTGAATTATCTATCATTAATTAATAGACAGATAAAGAGGGCTAGCTAAGTGTTAAACGGTTAAACCTATATAAAGACCTAATCATACCCTATTCAGGTACATTAATTGTCACATAACTTAAAATTTAATTTGTTGAGTAATTAATGCGTCTCATTAATATTCCCGAATAACATTTAATTTTTTAATTTAATTTAATTTAATTTGTGTGAGTGTGATCTTGGGCTACTGCACAAGTGCAGATTACACCTACACCTATATAGTATTTGACAAGTGAAGTAAAATTAAAGCAAAATAAATGCTATATCATTAATTTAAAACATTGGTGCTCCATAATAATGGATAAGTGATATTATATTAAATAACAACATCAAATTGTCCTCATGTACTTGCTATACCTGTTAACAAGTTATGTATATACAGTGAGGGTAGAGAGAATCAAAAGTTCAGAAATTTGATAATTAAACTTAATTTACTCCATTTAAGAATGTGCCTCAACTTTTATTTCACCTTAAATCGTTTTAAAACACTCTAGTCTTTTTTGTGCATTAAAACGTTTAAAGCATTTAAATTACCACTACTACACTTACCAAATGATCTTATATATATCTACAATTTCGATGTCAATAGAAGCTACAATTATTTTATTTTATTTATATCAAGAACAAGTGCGTACGTAGCTTTAATTTGATCCTATATATTTTATTTATCATGACTACGTTTTTCTCCTCTAAAATTCATAATATCATATTTACCCTTTTAAATATTAAAACTCACAAATTTACCCAAATTATTGCGTTTTTTATTAAATCTTATTTTAAATTTATAAAATTTTCATTTTACCCTTTATTAAAATATAAAAATATGTAATATGTGTAAAAAAAAATATTCAATCTTCTAATTGGTTGATTTCCAAAGGCAAATAACTCATTTTCTTGTGATGTGACATAAACATATGCCTAAAGGCCACTATCTATGTGTCCTAACTAGAGAAATAAAGTTGTTTTCACTAAAAAACCGACAAATTAGAAGAATGGATATTTTTTTACACAAACTACATATTTTTTTTATTTTCTTTAATAAAGGATAAAATTAGACCTTTATAAATTTAATTTATAAAATGAGTTTGAATAGTAAATACAATACATTGGGTAAATTTTTTTGAAGAATAAATATGATATTTTGAATTTTAGAGAGAAAATACGTAATTTCATTTTTTTTAAGAATATTCATGACATTTCCTCTTTAAATTTTGTCCCACTGCCCATTTTCTTTGCTTTCTAAAGGGGCAATATATAATATAATACAATATATATGTCAATTTGACAAATAATAAAAAGCGGAATGCGGAATGCGGAATGCGTAATGGATGGGAGGGAGATGACATATTCACATGGCATGTGATGAGCATTCTTGTAAACATATATATTATTTGACATTTAATTTAATCATCTTAATTAATCTTATAGTTAATTAATAGTACGTAGAGATTACTAAAAGTGAATTAATAATTAATTTGACCCAACTGAACGCAAGCTTGGGTGTTGGGTGTTGGGTGTTGAACAGTGAACACCTCTAATCCCACCTATTCGATCTGCAATGAAAAAAATAATATGTTTTATTATGATGGAAGGTGAAGGCGAAGGCGAAGGTGAAGGTGATATATAGCTTTTTGTTAATTGGAGACAGCCAACTAGTGCCAGTGCCAGTGCCAGTGCCAGATGGATCGACTATCGACCATCGACTGGGTGGGACAGGGACTCCGTGGGACATCACAAGTGGAGACTGCTAAATTTGCTTTTTCTTTAGTCTTTAGTCTTTACCACTCCCCATCTCCCCATCTCCCCATCTCAGATCGATCCTCTATGGCCACAACAAAATATGTACTCATGTGGCGCCACTCCACTCCGCTCCACTCGTGTTACTTTAAGAGATGGAGATGGAGATTAAGAGATGGATCGATGGAGCATGAAAAAAAGTATATGATTGGATATGAGCCACAAAATGCACCGCCTTTCAATTTGATTGGCTTTATTTTTTCCCAAGTCAACCTTTCATTCATTCATTCATTCATGTTCCCAAATGCACCGCCTTTAGTTACTATATTTATATATATACATATAATAGTTCTTAAAGGAAGAAAATAATATAATATATAGTCAAGTCAACTGCTTTCGTTTCTTCAAGGATGAAAATAATTGATATATATATATATATATGGGTTTTGGTGATTCAATTTCCAATTATATATATAGCTTGGATTGAACAAATTAATTTGGGCCAAGGGTAGGCCATCCATGCTTAGATTTGATTGGTGGCCCTGGCCCATGAAAAAAAAAATGAGTATGGCGGTGTAACATCAATACATCATTGGATATGAGATGAGATGAGATGAGATCAGACACAAACCAACAAAAAAGTCCTACAAATTTCTTAAAAATCTCAACTTGTACAAATTATATTATATACAACAAAAGTTGGTTTTCTAGGCACATCAATACATCATATTCAAAAGTAATTAAATCCCCTATTTAAGCTAATACAAATTGTCAGTCAAATTAAGGCATCGTCCATGATTTCCTCCATTTTAGATCTCTCCTCTTCACTGCCAAATACTAGACCCTGTTTTTGTTTTTTAAGAAGGTAATTAATAAAAAGTTTAATGTACAAGTTGTCATAAAAGTATAATATATAGAGAAAATCATTAAGCGAAGGGAAAGGAAAAAAAAATATATATATTTATATATAGTAATACCCTTAAATATTGAGCATTGCTGGCACCATACTCTGTACCATCTTTGAGAAGGCACTCTCTTCACTTGATAACAGACTCTCTGCTGTGTCCAACTCCACTACCTATATTATATACAAACAAACATATATATTAACTTAATTTCTGCTGCTTGTATTGTATGTGCTATATATATATATATCTCTCAAAAAAGGAAAATGAGAGAAATTCAACTTGTACCTTGCCAGCACTGAGGAGAAGGAGACGGTCACAATCTATAACAGTGTTCAAACGGTGTGCAATAATTAACATAGTGCAACACTTGAACTCTTCTCTGATTGTCTTCTGAATCAAAGCATCGGTTCTGACATCAACAGCTGCGGTTGCTTCGTCAAGCACTAGTATCTTAGCTCGACGTAACAACGCACGTGCCAGACTCAGCAACTGCCTCTGACCCACGCTGAAATTCTCTCCCGCCTCCGAAACCTATATAAATGTTAATTGCACCATGTTATAATATTGTACTTGATCACACAATAATATATTTTCCTTTCATGTCATTAATTAAAATTGTTTTATTAAATTAAAATGAATTAAGGACTACCTGAGCATCAAGGCCTAGAGGATTCCTGGTTATAGCATCCTTGAGATGTGCTCTCTCAAGAGACTCCCAAATATGTGCATCACTATACTCCCCAAACGGGTCCAAATTAAACCGCACCGATCCTGAAAACAGAACCGGAGATTGCGGTATGATACCCAACACCTTCCTCACATCCCACAGCCCAAATTTGGAGATATCACAATCATCTATCAAAATTCTCCCCTTCTCCACCTCCACAATTCTGAAAAGTGCATTGAGCATGCTAGACTTTCCGGCACCGGTGCGCCCCACAATCCCTACCTTCTCACTCCCTTCAATTCTAAAACTAATACCGTGCAAAACTGGAGGTAACTCTGGCCGGTACCTCAACCACACATCCTTAAATTTTATTAGCCCAGTTGATGGCCAACCTGATGGAGGCCTTTTGACTTCTATGACAGGTGAGGCCTCAGGTACCACATCAATGTAATTCCCAGCTCGCTCTACTGCATTGAAGCTGTTCTCAGCCATACTAGCCAACTGCAAAACTGCAGTGAGCAAGTTGGTAATATTCATGGCATATGTAAGTAGAAGGCCCATGGTAGAGGCAAATGCTTTTTGGTTTTCTGCATTTTGGGTTTGTATGATTGCAAATGTTGCGGTGAACCAGATGATGATTCCACCTAAGGTTTGAAGATGGATAGCCAGCCATTGATTTGCGCTCATATTGAGTAAGGTGAAACGAACATTGTTGTCCATTGATTGGGCATTGATGGAAGCCATGCGGTCATATGCCTTGTATGCACGAATTGTCGAGAGACCATTTAAGGCCTCCCCAAATTGAGCATACACTGGCGATCGAGTTATGGACTCCAGCCGTTTTACCTCCCGTGCAGTGCTCTGACAAACAATTAATGGTAGGTAGGCTACTATTTCAATAAATATTTTTGAGAACAGTAATATATATAAACAAAATCAAGTAACAAAAATTAAAGCATACGAAGTTGTCTTAATTAAAGAATAGGTAGAGATCGATACCTGGTAGTAGAGATAAGCAGCGTAAAACAAAATGAAGAGGGGCATAACGGCCCAGAGAGACATGGTGCTGACAATTCCAATAAGAACAAAAGTTGAGAGAAGCTGAGACACTTGTGCCAACAACGTGTTCACAGATAGTGCCACACTTCGGTCAATGTCACCTAGGTCTTTCGCAAACCTGTTTATTATCCTTCCTAGCGGGTTTGTTTGGAAAAATACCATTGGTGCCCTTAATATTGAACTTAGCATCGCATCATCTAACCTCTTAGCAGCTCGTAGACTTGAGATTATGATCCAGTATGAGTTTGAAAGAGTCACCATTATCTGTTACAAGAAAAATATATCATTACAATCAAGTGTGAATTGGTCAGTGCTTAATTTTTCCTTACAATAATATGATGCTTTCAAAAGAGTTTTAAGGAAACTGGGAAAAAGAATGAAACAAGGATGATTTTCCTTGTGAGAGTACGTAACAAATAATAGACACTAAAACAAGAAAGAAACAGCAAGTTGTGCAAAAACAAAATAATTAATTTATTCTAATAATATATATATAGTGCATAAAACAAATTAATTCTAGCTACCTGACATAATGAAAGGATTGCATAGATAAGATTGTAGTAGCCAGGACCGTGATCCTTTGGTCCACTTTGATCAGTCCAAGTACTCAACCAAGTGCTACTTGAGATGCGGAATGTTTCAGTTAAAGCGTAACAGAAAAATAGTATTAGCACCACCCACAACCCTCCCAAGGCATTTTTGTACCTAAATATTAATTAAGCATGCATCAATAATTAAAATGTCATCAACAACCGCTCACCGACGCATCAACCACTACAAAGTAATTAAGATTTAATTTCAATCTGTGATTATAATTTTGGTTGCTTGCATTCCTTGTAATTTGCACTTAAAATTCTTAATTTAATTCGTCAGTAATAAAAAAAGGTAATAATAAAATTGAGAATAAGGTTCTCAATTCTTAATTTGTTGCAAAATGCAAACAAAATTATATATCCTTACCTTGAAAGAACCTTCACACTGACAACACCAGTTTCTCTCTCCTCCTGATTAATCAGCACTGATTTCCCTTTTTTACCCTTACCAGCCTTATCTTCAACAGTCCCATTCCCTATAGCAGCTACATCAATATCTCCATTTAGTTTTGTTCTATCTTTACCGGTACCATTTTTCTCTCCCTTTTTACCATCATCATCTTGTAGTTCTTCCATTTTACCTGCACTTTCCATTAACCTTTTAAATAACTCACCGGTATCACTCAGCTCCTCAAATGTACCTTCTTCTTTCACCACGCCATCATGTACCAAAATTATTCTATCTACATATGGCAGAAAGTGAAGCTGGTTCGTCACTAGCACTCTGGTTTTGTTTCTAAGATGATCCTTGATGCACTTGTCAAAAACCTAATGTATATAAAAATTTGTATGAGGTTACACATTAGATTGCATATTCAATCTTACCATTTATAACTATCATATATTAGAAATTATTACCTGGCGACCAACATGAGCATCTAGAGCACTCAATGGGTCGTCAAAAACGTACACATCTGAATCTGAATACACGGCTCTTGCCATAGAAACTCTCTGCTTCTGGCCCCCACTTATATTAACCCCTCTTTCCCCTATCTCTGTCAGATCACCTCCCTGCTCACCAACACAATACACAATTAATACACATACACATACACATACACATACACATACACATACACAACACATTATATATATAGGAAGAATAACTTTGCCGGGTCACTTACAGGGAGTAGCTCCAGATCATGTTGCAGTGAGGTCACCTCAATAGCTTTCTCGTACCTTATGGGATCAAATGAGGATCCGAACAAAATGTTGTCATGTACCTATGGGCAAACAGATATATACTAATCAGGATGCTAATTAATTTTGACAATATGAAACATAAAAGAAATAAGAAAAGACTAATAATATTAAAACAGTTCTTACAGTGGCGTTAAAGATCCAAGAAATCTGAGGAACATATGCAACAGTGCCATGAATAACGACTGACGTGTTGGAGCCAGGCACAGCTGGTAACTCGCCTAGCATTGCTGAAACAAGAGATGTCTTTCCTTCACCTGTACTTCCCACCACCGCCACTAGGCTACCGACTGCTATCTCCACATTCACATTTGACAGACTTGCTCTTTCCGCCTGTTAATTAATTTATAATATGCATCATTACACTTAATTTATTTGTTCATATATATATATTTGCTGCCCAACTTAATTATAACTTATAACTAAGTCTGCTAGTTTCAAAACGTACAATTGGTCAGATTTTGAATATGGAAAAACATTTCATATAATTACTTTGAATATGGAAAAACATTGCATATAATTAATTTGGAAAAAAAAAGAAACAAATTAACATATAGTGTTAATTAATTATCAACTTAGCGTACGTTAGATTCCCATGAGAAGAAGCCATCTTTTATTGAGATAGCAGGAAGCAGTGGATCAAGAGGTGGACTGGGCAAAATCACTCTCTCTTCAGCCAAAAACAGCTCCTCTAGACGTTTCAATGACACATTCGCATTTACAACCTTCAAATTAAATAATAAGAGTAGGGTTAAAATGCCCCATTGTTTTTGTGCCCCAATCATGCCTCACATTCTTATCTCCGTTTTCAAATTTCAAATAGTCAATTCAAACTGCTCAACATGGCTTCCATATTAAAATGTGTTTGGAGACCAAATTTTATATATATTTTTTTAAATTACTTTTTTTTAGATATGTATAAAATCACTATTTTTTGTTCAGAATATTATGAAAAATAGTGATTTTGTACCTATCTAAATAATAGTAAAAAATATCCAAAAAATATAAAATTTGTGTCCAAACACATTTTAATATGGAGATCATGTTGAGCAGTTCGTTGGACGTTGAAAACAGAGATAAGCTAGCATGTGAGACATGATTGGGGCATGAAAACAATGGGGCACTTCAGTCTTGTATTATGTCGCAGCTTCCTAACGGGTTGTCAGATATTTTGCTTCCGCAACAGTTGTCGTGACTGGTGGAGAAGCAAAATTTATAATTTAGTTATAATTTAGGACAAAAGCTTTACATAATATAGTACAAAATGTCAATTCAAGTGGATCAGTTTTCTAACTTCCCTCATTGAAAGAACAGGCAATTTATAACTCCATATCAAGACAGTATAGGAGGTAACATATTACCCATTTCAAATCTCAGCCTTTAACTTTGGATCCTAGCTAGGCTAGTTCCAAACTAAGCAAGTTACTACTTATCTTCTAATAGTTGTGTTTTACTGTGTCTTACTTATGGTTAATTATTTATTACATGCCATATAAATAGTTTCAAAAGATAATATTTACAACATTCAAAAGATGAGAGATTGTTTTTGTGGATGTGCTGCTCGCTTCTCCTTTCCTTTGCTGCTCTCGGTGCTGCAAATAATAATGTGAATTGTGTTAGTTATATGTGTGACAGCTCACAGTACTGTTACAGAGATTGTTGTGTAAGAAAGATTGAATTGACAGTAAACTTGTATTTGTAAATATTTATCATTTCTAAATAGAATGTATCTGTAGTCAAGCTAATATGATAAAATGTGCAAGTAATTAAAGTGATTTGCTCACAAATCAAATAACTAAACTAAACTAAACTTACTGGTAAACTACATCACTTGTAACCGAAGCTTCCGTAGACGCACAATTTGAATACTCGTACAAACTCCACCTTACTCCATCCTGTCTATGTCTAAGATAAATGTTTTCATTTATAAAATTACAGATATGCCCTAGCTAACACAAATTTTTACAGATAAAAAAAGAAAAGAAATGTTACCATCACTGTTTTGGCCTACGCCTGTTCCTAACTTTCAAATCCACAACAACAACCGAAATATTGTCAGAACTCTGTTTCCTGTAAGCAAGATTGAGAAGGTAATCAGCAATTGCTTGCGCAGGAATTTGAGTTCCATCAGCAATTAAGCTACTGTTACGTCTAAATTTTCTGAGAATCCGGTATGCAACATCACAAGCCTCTTCATTGGATACTACATCCCATAAACCATCACTGGCTAATATCAAGCAATCATCATCTTCAGATCTTGTGTGGAATGTGACTTCTGGATTTGCTATAACCCATGGCCTCAAATATCGATCACCTGTATTGTATAAATAGAGAAAATATTTTTTATAAACTAAATATGAAAATTTACAAAAATGAGTCTTCAATTGAAGTTGCGTAATAGATGCAAGTACAAACCTACTGCTCTTGACATTGCGAGAATACCTTGCACACGTGCCCCGCCCCAGTTTACAACTCTTCCACCGATGCTTTCAATTCTCGCCAGCTCATCCTCTCTATCTGGCTTATGATCAATTGTCAATGGCAGCGGTTGACCCCTCTGGCAAAGCACAGCTCTGGAATCACCACAATTGGCGCATATAATCTGGCATCCTGAAACAACAGCCACAACAGCAGTGGAGCCTACCACATCTGGTGCAACACAATTTGAAATGAGCTCGTCATCAACTCTCTCAATTCCTCTTTCAAATGCAACCTCCCAACGCTTCTGCCATGATAATAATTCTTCATTATTCTCCCACTCCTCTTTCACTGCTTCATGCATCCTGCTCACACAGTATTGCGCAACCTATATACAAATTAATACTTTTTTTTTATGTGACGGACTACAAGACCAGGTCTACACAACCATTCCAGATCAGCAAGTACTAAATCGGAAACAGAAAACAGCGATCCTGGCCAATAATTAAGCGCCACAATTACCTGGGATCCGCCATGACCATCGTACACACCGAAGAACCTCAACTCAACTTCACACACTTGGCCGCCTTCAGCCGGTGCCGAGCATCCACCAGCGTCGCCGCAAGAGATGCTGAGAAAGTCCGGTGCTAGCGCATGGGCGTCCTCCATCTCCGCCATCCTGCCGGACGCCGCCGCCGCTCCCCACGTCAAGCGTCCTCGTCGCCCAGAGCATTTCCCTCTCGTTCCTCCTCCTCCTCCTCCCTCGACCGAACTGGACGGTCCTGGATCGTCCACTTGGAGCGCATCTACCGGCGGCGAAGAATTGGGGTCCATTTAAGAGAGAAACCAGAAACGCGTCGTTAAGAAAAAGGATGAAGGAAAAAGTTACAAAGGAGATGAATCAATATCAATATCAATATCAATATCAATTAGGTGATCTCGTCACGTGAACCAGATCAATTAAAGAAGAGAACCCAATTTTATGTATACTCATTAAATATTTAAAATTATCTACTTCTTCTTTTAAAATTCATAATATCATACCCTTTTTTCTTTTCTTTTTTTTACTCTCTTCATCTCAATTCTATAATTCTTACCAAAAAAAAAAGATAAATAAGAGAAGAATTATCACTTTTTTACTCCATTTATCTGCATCCAACTAAAAACAACAAAAAAAAAAAAAATCTTTATTTTCTCTCTTCTCATATTCAATCTCTTTCACTTTCTTTTTCATCACATGTTCTTTTTGCTTTTTGCATTACAACCAAAATATTATTTTTGCAATTTTAATCTTCGTGATGTATTCTTTTACATTCCTAAAATTATACTAAACTATACAAGGAGATTAAACAAAACTTGTGCCTTGTGGCGTTCAATCTATCCGTTTCAAGTACAACCGAAATATTTTGGCAAAATAAAAAAAAAATAACTAAACTAACACACCTTCTCACCTGCCTCTCAAACTAGCAATTGTATTTTTATAAAAAGCGTCTGATATATTTTCATCATCATCCAAAAACAATCTCTCTTCCTTTTCTCCCAAATCCACTTTGCATGCAACTCTGCTCGCATCAGCTTGATCTTTAAACAGAACCTTGCACGAATTACACGCAACTACATCCTTGTAGGTGTTATAATCACCAGCCTTTGTGTTGCCACCTTCAAAAATAACTGAAAGGGGGTGCAAAATTGAAATCGGGTCATCTTTTCGTCTCTCTAGAGTCTCTTTCAATATCAAAAAGTCTTTAACAAATTCCTCTTTCTTAAACTGTAATAAAACAGCACTGGAGTCGATGAAGAATATTGAAACCACTTTATCAGGACCAAAAACTTTTGCAATGCATCCCTTCAAATTTTTATAATTTAAACCTGAAGGGAAACCCCACAGAAGCACTATATTTTCTAAGACAACCTTTGGGTGCTTGCGTTTGTACACCACATTTTCAGGCTTCTCAGTACCAGTGGCGAAATCCACTACTGTACCACTGTTCCATGTCGGGTACAGATGGTTGAGGTATGGTTTCAGCTTTTCATTCAATTGGAGAGGATCTGAAATGGATGGACCCATTTGGTCGAATTTAATGCCCAAATGGACGCATAATTGAGCAAAGACACAACCGGTCATGAACGCATCATACCCAGCCTCATGTTTTGCACCAGAGTTGAACCAAGAGGACCTAAATGCAAAACAAAGAAATAAATTCAACAGACTGTTATTCATAATTATGTAAGCTTAAAAGTTAGTTATTGTTAAATGCCCTTCAGTAGGAAACACTGGTTTTTCTTTACTCAAAAAAGGGATTGTTAAAATTTGTATTCAAAGGAATAGATGCAAAAGGTTTGAAAGAAAGGAACCATACATACCCATCATCATCATCTGCATGAACTTGGACATTGACATGTTGGTCAGAGGTTGATCTGTGGGACCAACCAGAGGAAATTGTGGGGCAGAGAGTGGAGAAAGACGAAGAGAGGGATGTACTCTTGCTTTTCATCAGATGCTGTACTGTTCCATTTGCATTCATGATGTGCTTTGTGTCGATTATATTTGGAAAGATTTTATGGACCTCTCTCATAAATTCCTCCATGCTTGAAGGAATTAGACCAATGAACTTATCATACATGTGTGCTACATCTGTTCCATTGCATAAACAAAAAGGAAACAATATTTAATTAGTGCACTTCTATCTAAAAAATCAAACATATTTGAAAGTATGAAATGCGCTTGTAAAATTAAATTTAGCTATGAAATATACCTAAAATGCAATTGTGGCCAACAATAAGCTTATTCTGAGAAGAAAGGAGATCGATTATATGACGAAAACCGACTGCTGATGTCACACTTGATTCTCTGCTGCTCCTCAAATCCTTTTGCAGTTCTTTCTAATAAATTGCAACACGTATTATTAATTTATCAGCTTTTCATGTTACAACAAGATTGAATCATAATTCTGAAACTTTATGATCTTAAGCAGCGTACCAGGAAAGATGCCTCATCCTTCTCACTGTGAGTATAGACTACTCTACTCTCCCACGTATTATTGTCAGCAGGAGTACGCACGAATACAAGTCCACTGAAGTGCTTTCTGACCACCTAACAGTAAAAACAAAATTAAACGAGGATACCAATTTTGATTTTAGCAGTACTGGTAAGTAAAAAGACCAGTTCAGTACAGGCTGGTATCAGTTGTTAGGCACAATAAGTAAGGTCTAGTTTCCATTGGAAAAGAATATAAGAGAGGGATTTGAGGAGATACCAGTCGAATCAACTTAAGTTGGTGGGAGGTGTACCCCTGAAGGAGCACAGCTGGCCGCATCTTATAAGAAGTGGTCTCAAAATTACCAAATTTGCAGCTCATTTTCTCACTCTGTATGAAATCATCTCTTCGGGTCATAATAATGAGTTGTTCTCTCCATTCATGAAGCCAAATCTGGATCCTTTGAGTAAAAAGGAGATCTGCCGTGTTGTGAGCGGTGAAGTCGACATGGGCATTAATGTCTTCTTCATGTTCAGGTGAAGGTGCATTTGCAGAGGGTGATAACTGTTGAGCCTCCTCTTGTGCTCTGGAGAGATAAGATAGTCCTTGGGTAAAGCAAGTGTTAAAGTCGAAATGGTGGGTTGCGAGGAAATCGAGGGAAGAGATCTGACAGAGGAATTCAGGATGGTTTTTGGGGAAGAGGTAGAAGTTGTGGGGGTGAGCAAGCAAAGAGAAACCACTGTGAGAGGCAGAGGGGTGAATGGTGAAAGGGCAAACTCCGAATTGGAGGATGGCGAAGCGAGAGGCGGAGTCACGGAGCTTGAGGAAGCGCACAGCTGAGCTGTCCCATTCGAAGAAATTGCGCCAGGGTGTGCTGGAGATCCCCGTCATCTCCGCATCAACGGCTACAAAGACAGCCTGGCTGATGAGTGGGCGTAGGGCCTCCAGACAGGCAGCAAAGTTGTCCACCCTCACCTGCTTCACCTTATAAACCTTCTTTTTTACTTCTCCTTCTCCTCCTCCTCCTCCTCCTTTAGTCCTCCTATCAGTCATGTTATTACTTAGTAGGGAACTGAAAGAAGAAGAAAAAGAGTACTTGGCGGAGGAGACGGCGCCGCTGCCTCGCTGGCGTAGCAGGAGGAGGCGGCGGCCCGCCATGGCCTGCCCGACACACCACGACTTCACTCTTTCTTTCTTTCTTTCTTTGCGGCGGTAGCCGGAGACGCGCAAGCAAAAATGAAAAATACATACAAAATAAAAATAAATATAAATACCATGGAATGGAATGGAATGGACTGGATTAAATTGGGCCGGGCTGGACTTCCGGCCTAATACTTTGTACAAATTAGCGTCCATTTCATTTCGTCTCTCTTTCCCCTCAATCAACTTTAATTAAGGTTTTTAATCTTTTAATAAATAGAATACTTTCATCAAAACAAAAGGAGCAAAATTCAACAACACATATACTATAATAAACGACACCTCGTCATCCCAACTCAATATATACAGTTCAACTTCAAGTTCAAGTTCAACCATCGCTGGATCAATCACATGTGTACATGTCTTCATCAAACCTTCCTTCCTCTTTTCATATCGACTTCACAAAAACACGCACCAACAATCTACTCTTTCTCTCTCTCTCTAATTAATAAATACACAAAAGTATCAATCACCTACAAAACCAGTATATCTGTATATATGTCATTTGCATTAGATTATACAAGTACGAAACCAAGTATACAATAACAATAATTTACCAGCAGAACGTATCTGCAAAAAAATGCATGAAACATATTATTTGCTGGATTTGTACATGAAAGGACGCACTCAAGTAAGGTCGAGATTGAACAATCTGTTGACCGATTCGCATTACCGTGCCAACCTCAACTCAAATTGAATGCATTCAAATTTTCAAATATATGTTTTTTTTTTGTTGTTGGTATTTTATCTAATGACAGCACTGTTGAACACAATTCACATATTGTTTTTATCATGCCCAGTGATCATCCTCCTTATTCCTTACAATAAAATCAGCAGCAAGAATATAATTGACCTTTTTACTCTTCTATATTTCTTTACTTGAATAAAATTACAAATACAAGTGTCATCTTACCCAATTTAAACCGCCCTTGAACATTCAAACAAATAAAAAGAAAAAGAAAAAGAAAAAGAAGACTCCAACACAATCACATACCTTGATCAAGTACGCAAAGAAATGTCTTTACCAAAAAGACCGGCAATTGCTTTCCCTGGATCCTCTTGTTTTATTAAAGATTCTCCAACCAAAACTGCTTTTACGCCTGAATTTTGAACAAAGGCAATGTCTTCTGGTGTAAATAGTCCTGATTCCCCTACCACCTATGTTCAAAACAAAATTATTAAATTAATAATATTTAAGTATTACAAGATAACTTGTCAAATTTAATTAAAAAAATGCAGGGTTATAACAGGTCATCAAGGCACCTAAATTTGATGATAAAAACAAACATATTTAGTTAGTTATTTGTAATAAATTGAGTAATTGATTTAAGTGGTTCATTGTACAAACTGTAGATTATAGAGTACATGTAGATCATATAATACGCACAAGTATATCTCTTTGAGCAATAATGCGACCTCTCTCCCCTTCGAGTAGACGTTTGGTGTTGGAAATGTCCACTTCAAATGTCTCTACAAGAAACAAAAATAATTTTTTAAATACCAAAGGAAATGAAAAAATATAGCAATGAAAAATGTTGGGTACAAAAACTACATCAGTTAAAGAGAGCGTACCAAGGTTTCGGTTATTGATACCAATTAGATTAACACCGTCAATAGCTAAAACACGATCCATCTCCCGTTCATCATGCACCTTTTTTGTTAGAAAATAAAAAAAATAGTGAAAATGAATTTTGCAGTGCTGACAACAAGTTCGAAATGTTTAAGTGTCACATAAGGAGAAGTAAAATAATTACAAAAATTAATTAACTGACCTCTACTAAAGCAGCTAAACCAAGGATTTTGCATATTTTAATCATGTATTTTATATCAGAATCAGGTAACACAGCCGCAATTAATAAAATCGCATCTGCACCTTTGCTCCGGGCATAGTATATCTGCCACGCATCTATTATAAACTCCTTACACAAGAGAGGACACTGCAATATACCACCAAAATAAAAGCTAATAAAACAAAAGAAGGGCATGACAGCCTTAAACTGCAGCGAAGTTGAACAACAACTTTGTACTGTATAAAACTGTGAAGCCCTTAATTTCAGGTTACTGTAGCAACAACTGGATTTCTAAGCTTAATTTGGCAATCTTTCGAGCATGCGATTCAATGAAATAAGTAAATAAAATTTACAGTGATATTTAAATGACACCTAACTTGTATCTAGCATTGCATGTACAAGAGCTGACTGTACATGCTTCTTTGAGAAAAACTAGTACACAGTGGGTAAAGTAGAGGTACTAGACTAGTTAGCAAAACAAAAGATGAATAAGAAATAGAAAAATTTAAAACGACCTTTATGCCAGCACTCCGAATAGCATGTAGGTTCTCAAAACTCCCCTATATACCAAGAATAAACAAAATATATAAATAAAAAAATAGATGAAAGGACTTTGCAGTGATGCTAGACTGAGTAAATGAAAAAAAAAAAAAATCAGACCTGAAAGTATTTTTCATCAGTAAGAACACTCAAGCATGCTGCTCCATTTTCCTCATAGCTTTGAGCTATAGCCACCTGTTGATTTGACCCATATAATATATTATATCAGCAAACAGTAAACATGCCCAGCATGTGTGATAAAAAGATGGTTGGGTTTTTAGAGTTTCAATGATCTTTTGGTTCCATTACCAGAATCTTGTTATGACAACTAAAACAACAAAACTTTCCTAGAAAAAAAAAAAAAAAACTAATCTAACGCCAAGTAGATAGCATGATCTCACAAAATGAAGTGTAATAATCATTACTTATAAATGAGATTCAGTCTTTAGGTTATATCTCATATATCATTTTGTTATGACAAGTTACACCTAAACCAGTAAGACAAAGGATAGTCCCACTGGCTACTAGTGTAACCAGGGGTATATAGTAGTGAAACTTCACTCACAGGGTCGAAATTTTCACGCAAAATGCCTCTGCTGGGAGAAGCCTTTTTGACCTCTGCTATTAAGGCGGGCATCCCTGTTGTGTTGCAAGATTCCTTCAATGCTCCTAGGAAGTCCCTGACAGGTGGGGCCTGCGGAAGTAATTTATGTAGGACAACTAATGGTTTTCTGTCCTTCATCTGGGAAAGAGAAGGAAAGGGAAGGAAAGGGAAGGAAAGGGAAGGAAGAAGACATTAGTTAGAATTAAAAATGAGAAAGCAAAGCAAGTGTGTATGGTGAACTGGTACTTACCAGTGATAGTTGGGCATCTTTATCCCAAACAATCTTCTCGAGTATGTTCCTTGGGGTGTTGTCAGGAGTCTCCATTCTGAACTGGAATGGACCCACGTAGTGCACAGCCGCGGGAGAACGCCTCCTGATTGTGATTGGGTGCTGCTGTATCCCCTCTCCATCTCCATCTCCATTATCCAGGGATTGAACATTAGAGGTAGAAGCAGCAGCTGCAGCAGACTCCTCCTGTACAGTACAAAGGCAGAGTAGAGTTTAGTACAATTAGTCTATCTGTTCTCCTCTCACCTTTCGTGTCTGGCAATTGATTTGAAATGGTATACTAAAAGGGAATGAAGGGAATAGATAGAGAAAGAGTGAGTGAGAGAGAGAGAGAGAGAGAGACCATGTGAGGAGGAGTGGTGCAACGAAGAAAGCGAGGCTGAGGAGGACAATTAGGAGGTGCTCCAATTCCAAATCTAACAATGGCGCCGATGATTCCTAATGCCCCCACCTCCATACCAACTCTTAATTACTATCTATCTATCTATAATCTATCTATTTATCTATTTATCCCCCCATGATCCCCCTCCGCCTCATTCATTATTTCTTCATTTTATCTATTAATGGGCTCGTGGCCCGGCCCAGTTTTAATTATCTTCAAAGCCTGCTTTTACTATTACTATATTACAGCCCTGTTCTAATCCTCCTCTCGCTTTCTTTTTTACGTGTGACACATTCCTTTGTTTATATTTAATTCTTTCTTCTCTTCTGTATGAGTAATGACTAATGACTGTATTCATCCATCATACAATTTAAGCAGCAATTTTAAGTGAGGGAAAAATGAGGTTACATAGAGATAAGATACATGTTCATTAACAAAATGTCTACAAAATACTAACTCCCCCGCCACCATGGCTTTACACACAACCCATAAAACCCCCCAACAACTAACACATCTTCCCCCCCTCCCCACCAAAAAGGGATCACAAAATAAACAATATAAAAAAAAATTATTAAAAACAAAAAAAAAAGAAAGATAAAATGGTAGTTTCAAAGGACTAGTACAACATAGCCTGGGTTGGGTCCACCTACAGCCAATTAGTCAGCATTGGTGCCATTTGTGGCCTCGATTTGAGACGCCTCAGTGTTATCTAACATGGCAACCTCAGACACATCAATTGAAGAAGGGTTCTTCTCACGTGACCCCAGTTTTACCACAATTTTGCGCTTGGCATTGGAAATAGGAGACCCTGATGATGGTATGACTGAGGCAGCCTCAGCCGTGTCAGCTGGAAGCGGGGTCATCACCACCGCAAGTGGGACTGAAGCCTCCTCAGGTGGTAAGCAAGATATGGGTTGCACTGTTATCATTCATTATAAGAGATCAAAGTCAGATTATGGTTTGTTTGTAACTTATAAGTTACAAAGAGAGGAAAAAGGAATGAATACAGACCATCTTGAGGCAGGACAGGGATATCTGGTACAGAGGTGATGCTTGGCAGAGGAGGAACAGCAGCAGCAGCAGCAGGTGGTGTTGTGTTGGGTGTCTTCTTCCTGACATAGTTGTCATGGAGGGGTCTTGGGATTTGGAAGGAGAAGCGATTCAACGTCACCCCTTGCGCCTCCAACTCCTTGTGCTCATCCAAGAACCTTTCATCATTTACAATTAATTAATTACCATTCTTAATCCAACTACTAAATCGTCTATGAGTAACTAAAAAAGGAAGAAAAGAAAAGAGAAGAGAAGAGAAGAGAAAGAAGGTAGCAAGCAACCTCTGGACCTCCACAAGGGAGCGGAGCTTCTTGCCATTAGGAGCAGCATAGTACACATCAGCAAAGCGAGTGCACCCCTCACCACGGATGTGTATCAGCCGTTCCCAGCCTGGTGGCGGCAGAGGAATCTGCGGCTTGTCAATGGCCCACAGCCGGGACCCGTCTTGTGATATGTCCTCCTTGTCCTCACATGACACCTCAGGCCGCCACTCCCGGGCCCGCTCGCACACAAACGGCAACTCTAGGATCTTCTCCCGGATTTCCTCATACTTCTCCTTTGTTGGGATCAGCCGCCATTTAAAGCACGCTGCACATTGCACCGTGAATGCCCCAATAGATGGCACCCCTCCTCTCTCTACAATCGGGCCCGGGCTCACACCAGGTGCAGGGCTGTACAGAACCAGTTGCTGGCTGCCGTTCGGACTCTTCTCGGGAGATGTGTCTGTCACAGGTAGCGACCTCTTCACCTTCTTCTTTGGTGGCCTCTCAGGTTTTGGGTCTTCAGGCTGGGTCTCAGTTGGTGCCGGCTTCTCAGTGTTTAGTGCCTCTATTTTGGGTGTTGCTGGAGGTGCCTCAGGAATCGCTTCCATTAGATTATATTAGATGGCTGTTGTATTGAAGTGTTACCCTCTCTGCCTGCTTCCTTGATAGTAGCAAAGCAAAAGTAAAATAAGCATTGATTTCAGAATTGCTGTTCAGAATCAAAACACCAATTAAGGACAAACGAAAAGGCCATTGCTCACCTCTTCTATGTGTAGTTGTTTCGTACACACATACAATACAATAAAAGCACACAGAAAGTGTAAATCAAATTTGGTTTCTTACCAAATTGGTACACACATACAATAAAGTAGTTACAGTACTCCGTGCTGCCGACAGCGCATTGAAATCTCAAGTGAGAGAGTGTTGCGAACAGTGTAACCCGCAAGATTACTCTTTTCTTTAATTTTGTTGCCTTTTATAACCTATTATGTAGTTTTCCTTTGTGAATGACAAAGCCAATCTTAAATCTCAAGTTCATTTATTGATCCTCCTACTCTTGTCTCACGTTCTTCCTTCTAATTTTAACATAGAATTTATTACAACAAGGTTCAATCCACAAAACCAGCAATCACCCACCAACAAAATTTCAACAAAGGTGCGGTACTAGAGAAAAAGATCTGATTTTGTGTAGTGTTGGTACCGTACCTTTAATGGGGAGAAGGAGGGAGTGGCAGAGATAGATCGCAGTCGGATCGGAGCTCAGAGAGAGAGCAAGAGACGGAGAATCCGATGGTGGATACCAGGACAAGAATCCCGGCGATGGTCGGAGAAAGCGCGGCGAAGACGATGGAGATCTAGGCTTTTGGGCTTCCCATCGGTTCTTTCATTCTTACGCCAGAGAGAGAAGAAGAGAGAGAAAGAAATCGGTAATGTTAAAAGAACAAGGAAGTATCTCAACCGTTAGATTTAGATAGATTGTATTGGGCGGTTACGATACAACGTTGCTCCAAGGCCTACTATCATGATTCATGACGTCCAAAGCACTTTCAGCCTGACGCATTCTCTATATTGAAAGCAAAACTAGTATAATTTACTTACCACAGTTATTATTATTATTATAATTTGATATTACTATTATCATAATATTACTAATAAGAGGGGTCTGTCTAATTTGCTGCTGGCAGCAGTTCGGCCGAGGTGCTGCCGGGGCTATATTTAGCCGTGTGATGTCCAAACAACAAATTCAAACCGTTAGATGTTTAATCTATACTATAATCTACTTGGAGACCAAATTTTACATTTTTTGGAATTTTTTTACTATATATTAAGCTGGTTTGAAAACCGCTGTTTTTAGTAAATTTCTGCAACGTTAAAAACAGCGGTTTTCAAACCATCTTAATATATAGTAAAAAAATTCCAAAAAATGTAAAATTTGGTCTCCAAGTAGATTATAGTATAGATTAAACATCTAACGGTTTGAATTTGTTGTTTGGACATCACACGGCTAAATATAGCCCCGGCAGCACCTCGGCCGAACTGCTGCCAGCAGCAAATTAGCCACAGCCTAATAAGAGTTCAAGTATATAAAGAGCTATTTGTAAGTTGCAATTTTTTTATTTCTTTTCTTTTTCCGATTTCTTCGTGAAGAATATAATAGCATCTGTATTGGAATTTATTTTTATTTCTAAAATGAACGTTGGCATTTCCTATTTTACATTTTGAAATGTAGTGTGATTTCTGATTTACAAAGATCTCTTTTACAGAAATCATTTTCTAACTATTTTTATTGGCTCTCGTTTGTTTGTCGTTCTCTTTTCCTTTCCGTAATAATAATTGCTGACGTGGCTTCTAAAAGTAATTAAAAGTTAATTGTACGAGTATTATACAAGTTTAAAAATTAAATGAACTTAATAATTTCTATTTGATACTTGACAAACGTTGTATTATAATCTGACGTGACATGTAATAAAAAAAATTATAAAATTTTCAGAACGTGTTGTGAACAAGACATGATGTGACTATGAAAAGTGAATAAAGATAAATTAATTATAGACTAAACATGATACCTTTGATAAAATTTTGATGCAGCTACTTAACCGCATGGGAGAAGTAAAAATCTCCACTCCTCTGACCTCTCCTTCGATGATAATAATAAGGGATGGACTATGGACTATGGTGTTATATAATTTCTATTTCCTACTTGTAAATTGTTGAAAATGGATTTAGTTACTTGGTATGATCTCAACAATAAGCTATGGAATTCTTTAGAAATTAAATTATAACCCATAAAAGTTGAATAAAGAGGTAGAATGTGGAATTTTTTTTAAAACCATAATTAGAAAAAACAAAGTTAGGGAACCAACATGATTACTCCATTTTTTACAAAAATCATAAGAACCGAGATGCCAATTCGGTTCCAAATTTTTTTTCCTTGGAACCGAATTGCAATTTCGGTTCCACCCCATTTTCATAGTTTTTCCGCAGCGCAGGAACCGTGTAGGATTTGGTGTAATGCCTTGGACCCGAATTGGGATTTCGGTTCCATTATTATTATTATTTTTTTTAGAAACAAATAACTAAAATGATGAAATATAATACTAAAAAATTGAAAAAAAAATTTCCCTTTGTCAAATTACTTTTTTATAGCATATTTATACTAAAATACTATAAATTACTTAAAATTATATTAATTTATGCTGAATTACACTAAATTACTTAAAATTACAATAATTATGTAGAATTATGCTAAAATACGGTAAATTACGCTAAATTACGTATGAATAGGGCCTATTTTGTGCCATCTTTCATAAATCATAAAAATTGGTATTCTACAAGTTCATTAGATAACTAATTTACTGAGCTACGTAGATTGGAGAATAGAAATGAAAATCTTAATCAGACACTTCAATTGAAGTTTTGAGGCTCTTCCCTTTGTTTTTTGGCGATTCTGAATTTGGAAATTTGGCAAAGCTAGTTCGGACGCATGAGTATTTTCACAAGCTTTCCGAAAAGTTGTCATTTGCTGAAATTGGACACTCGAGCGCCGTTTTATAGCCGTTTGAAATTTCGTCGTTATTTTTCGTCTTCTCAGTGAAGATATCATCCCTATTCGTACGTAATTTAGCGTAATTTACCGTATTTTAACATAATTATACATAATTATTGTGATTTCAAGTAATTTAGTGTAATTCAGCATAAATTAATATAATTTTAAGTAATTTATAGTATTTTAGTATAAATATGCTATAAAAAAGTAATTTGACAAAGGGAAAAAAAAATTTCAATTTTTTAAGTATTATATTTCATCATTTTAGTTATTTGTTTCTAAAAAAAAAAAAAAAAATAATGGAACCGAAATCCCAATTCGGGTCCAAGGCATTACACCAAATGCTACACGGTTCCTGCGCTGCGGAAAAATTATGAAAATGGGGTGGAACCGAAATTGCAATTCGGTTCCAAGGAAAAAAAACTTGGAACCAAATTGGCATCTCGGATCTTATGATTTTTGTAAAAAACGGAGTAATCATGTTGGTTCCCTAACTTTGTTTTTCCTAATTATGGTTTTTAAAAAAAACCGCAATTTTTATATATAAGAAAATCAATAAAAAAATATTAAAAATAAGAAATGGATCAGGAGAATTTGAAAAATGGAAAGGCAGTAGGGACGCCATGGCATACTCAAGACCATCGGAAAAAAAAACGAAAAAAAAAAATCGGAACGGGACGCCATGGCTCAATACAACCCGGAAAAAAGAAAAGAAAAATTAAAGTGGGCCGCCATGGCCCAGGCCAACCCAGAAATGAAATTCAATTTTTTTTTATGCTATGTTCAGTGAGCAGTCCAATAATTTTGACCATATTCAAAAATAAATTTAGAGAAAACGGCTACATGAATTTTTGTGTTCTTTATATCAAAATAAAGGTATGAAAGTTTAATTTCCAGATAATATAATTTCTCTATACAAAAATATTACAGATTGGTACAGTTTTAGCGATTAATTGACAGAAGTCAGAAATCAGAAAAGCTGAAAATCCAATGAGCAGTCCAATAATTTTGACCAGATTTAAAATTAAATTTAGTGAAAATGGCTACATGAATTTTTGTGTTCTTTATATCAAAATAAAGGTAAGAAAATTTAGTTTTCAGATAATATAATTTATTTCTATAAAAATATTACAGATTGATTTAATTTTAGCGATTATTTGATAGAGGTCAAAATTATAACCCATAAAAGTTGAATAAAGAGGTAGAATGTGAATCGCATTCGGGAAGTTGTTAAATATGAATTTGGCATTTGAAACGCGTGGTCGGTCAAAGAAAGCACTTGTAGGCGTAGGCGGAGCTTCAATCTATGATTTGATTTGAAGTAGGTAGCCTTGATTTGATTTTGATTCGACTCTGAATAATCAAATCTATGATTCATTGATTTGTGAAATGTGAGCAACCCAATCACCTAATATAATTCCTAACTAATAAATAAATACCAAGTCTCGCCTCCTCTCCAAGCAATCGTAAATGGCAATGGACACTTACTACCTCTCCCACGGATCTCCCACGCTCTCCATCGACGACTCCATCCAAGCGCGTCCCTTTTTGAAATCCTGGCGTTCCCAGGTCATGCCCGGTGTCCGTCCTAAGGCCATCCTTGTCGTGTCCGGACACTGGGACACGCGCTCCCCCGAAGTCAACGTCATCAACGGCACCAACGACACCATCTACGATTTCTACGGCTTCCCCAAGCCCATGTACAAATTGAAATACCCTGCCCCCGGCGCCCCTCTCCTTGCCCGTAAAGCCCGAGACCTCCTCACCAACGCCGGCTTCGGCCCCATCAAAGAGGACACCAAGCGCGGTCTCGATCACGGCGCATGGGTCCCACTCTTGCTCATGTATCCTGATGCCGACATCCCTGTGTGCCAGCTGTCTCTCCAGTCTGACCGTGACGCCACCCACCATTACAACATGGGCCGGGCCCTGGCCCCACTCCGAGAGGAAGGGGTCCTCATTATAGGCTCCGGCAGCGCCACACATAATCTGCGTGCCCTGGCCTTTGACGACAAGCCTCCGCCCACCTGGGCAATTGATTTTGATAACTGGCTCAAAGACGCCGTCTTGAACAGAAGGTCTTTGTCTTACTCGTACTCTTAATTTAATTTTATCATGATTTCGAGATCAAGCGCCTTAATTAATTATGAGCATTGCCTTACAGGTATGATGAAGTGAACCATTTCTATGAAAAGGCGCCCAGCGCCAAGCTCGCACAACCCTGGCCTGATCATTTCTACCCATTGCATGTGGCCATTGGTGCTGCAGGAGGAAATCCTGTCTCTGAGCTCATTCATACCAGCTGGAGTGCCGGTTCCCTGTCTTACACCTCCTTCAGGTTTAAGTCTCCTGCTGCTGATTAATTCGTTACTACTAGCCAATCATCATGTGTGATGTATACTTAATTAACATTGCTACTGAATAATGTATTCAGTCTCTGTGCCTGTGCCTGTGTGTCTCTCCATCCACTTCTCTTCTAGCTATATATCTTTTGTTAATTTATTATGTCATCAATGTAATTTAATATTTGAGTGAATTCATCTAATATTGTTTTTAATTACTTCTTCAACTGTTGCATGAATGCTCACTGTTCTGTTTCTTTGTATTTATTAGACCTGATCTTGATATCTGAACATTCATACCAAACAGGTATGGCTGCTGGTATGAAAAGTTCTTTAATAAACCATTAGCTTACCTAGGCTTTTTTTTTTTTCCTTTTTCTGAAACTTGTTTCAGAAAATGCATCTATTTCTGGCTTTATATGGACAAACATAAGAGTTTTTGCCTGACGCTCTAAATTAGTATAATTAATAGTTCATTATGAATAATAAAGAGATGAAATCTTGTATACGAAATAATCTAGGTGGTAACCTTTAACTTGTGTGATTTATGTAAGACACCTAGGCATCCTTTGTACTTGGCCGGTACCATTATGAATGCTTGTACCAGTATGACCTATCAATCCACCTATATCAATACATATATGAACTTTATTCGCCTTTGGCTCAGTATCAGCATCAAAACAACTGATGAAGATATAATTGGGGTTTAACACCAACCTTAACCTTACCAGAATAGTACCATATTAACCAGGGTCTGATCAGCAACATAAAATCTGGCTAGTAGTTAATTTGGTTTGGTACTGTGCAAGATGGAAGGTGCCGACAAGAAGATACAAGCTAGCTGTACCAGTCAGGTCTGTTACAATTAATGAGTACCTAAAGCATTTTGTACAACTTGAGAGAGTAAATTTACTATTGCGCACAGCACATGAGAGCTCGTACCAATTGCAAATTCACTACTATGCACATCAGCACATGTACTGTTAATATATATATGGCATAAATTGTTAATAATATAAATTTCCTTAATGCTTGCTGGCAATGGCAGCCTGTGGAAAAATGCACAAACCTTTCTGCCAATTCATCTCACTTTCTATTTAAAATGGCTGAGAAGAAAAGGGTGTTTTGGACATAATTTGCCTGTGTTTTGTTTGTGATAAGAATTGTTTATTTTGGAAAAGGTAATTATTAAGAGCACCATCATTATCATACCATGGTGTATGTCTCTGTCTCTCCCGAGGTAACACTGCATGTGTATTTGCAACCATAATTGCTCTCTCTGAGATCTTTGGTAACTTAGGGGGTCTACTTGTATTTTTTGGTAATGCAAGGGGGTAGTTGTAAATTTGGTTCAACCACTGGAAGGGTTTTTGTGCTTATGGTTATTCAAGGGGTGCCAATTATATATTTGGAAATTTTAGGGGGGTTGTTGCAAATTTTGGTACTTATGGGAGGGATCTATTTTTCTTCTCTGGCATCTGTCAGATGTGTTGTGGTGGTTCAGTTTGCATTATGGTTGTTCTTTTATTGTTTTCCAATTTGGAGGTTATCTCAGGCAAAGGGCACCAATCTGGCAATTGATACAGCTCCAATCTTCACAAGTTCAATCCAGCTTCGATTTTCAGTATTTCCAAGGATACCAGCATCAGCTGCTACACTGTCAGAGTTCCTTTCAGTAGTTGGGCATGTTGGATGTATTAATGGGTTTCTTTGCTCTTTTTAAACTGTGGCAGTGGCACAACTCATCTCATGTTTCGACCAAAATATATATATCTTTTTTTCATTGCAAAAAGAAATTAGCGAAGCCAGATCCAATATGAATTCATCATATATAGTGAGCGCAATAATTGAAAATAATATCTTTCGTATAAAAGAACACGTATGCAAAACCCAATATGAATTCATATATAGGCTAAAATAATGATTGAAGAATTGGCGATCGGACGGGTGTGATTGAAGAATATAATATTATAATATTGATTGGGTGAGGGATCTGAGTTAAGTTGGATCGGGTTTGATTGGGTCGGATAAAATCATATTGGCTGATAATGATACTTCCGCATCAATTCAATTCAATTCAATTCAATTCAATTGATTTAGGATGGGTTAGATTTGAACACCTCACCACAACCTCTACCTCTAGTCCTCACTCCTCTACCTCTACAATAAATGAATAATGAAATGGAAGTCGTGTTCTCACCTTTTCTTCTCAAGGCCGGGTTTATCCATTCCCCATTTCCATTTTCCACTGCAGCGCCTTTCTTCTTTCTTCTTTCTTCTTCGCCGCGCGCGAGAGAGATATTTTGTCAATAATTTGATCGGCCACCGTTAACTCGCAACACAAAGCAATTAGAGAGAGAGAGTAGAACAGAAGCATGGCACCTCTTCTAGTTGCTTCCTCCACCTCCACCTCCACCTCTTACCTCCATTCACATTCACATTCACACCCAAACCTACGCCCCCTTTATCATCCCTTTTCCTTTTCCTTTCACAAGATGAAGATGATAAAATTGAAGATGAAGTCAGATGGCCGCACCGCCACTGCCACCGCCACCGCCACTGCCACATCTCAAAGTTTAAATCCAAAGGTGAACTTACGCACTCTCAGCTCCGCCTTACACAATGCCAAATCTGCAGATGATGTTGCACAATTGCTCAACCCTCACAATCCTCATCATTTGCCTCTTCCAGTTTATACCACTCTAATCAAGTATTTAGGCATGGATCAGAGATTAGATGCTGCCTTTGCACTCCTTCAATGGTTAAAGCAAAATCAAACTGTTACACTTAATCACTTGATCTACAACAGTCTCCTCAATGCTGTCAGACTCACCAAGAAATTTGACAGAATTGATCATGTAATCCATGATATGAAATCGCAGGGGCTTGAACCCAACATTGTCACATACAACACTCTAATGTCCATTTACATTGATCAGAGGAAGCCTCAAGAGGTTTTTAATTTATTCTCACAAATTCAAATCAATGGCAACCTCTTCCCTTCCCCAGCAACCTATTCTATCGTCTTATCAGCCTACAGACAGATGGATGATGCCGATGGTGCACTCCAATTTTTCATCAATTTTAGGGAAAAGTACCGCATGGGGGGATCAGAATTATTTTGTGGCAAACATTGGGGGGACAAGGACAAGGAGGAGGAGTTTGTCAAGATGGAAGATTTGACGGTCCAGATTTGTCAATCACTGATGCGCAAGTGGCTTGTTAATAAAGATTTGCTGTCTCATACAGTCACTACTTGTAAGGTTTTGAGATTTCTGACCTGCATGGACAAGGCAGATGTCAAATTAAAGCGGCATTTCTTCGAGGGACTTGTTTGGGCTTGTACACATGAGGAACACTACCCGGTCATACGCGAATTATATAAGAGATTGAGAGAGTCTGGTCCGGGAGGTGACATCAGTGTACTGGTTTGTAACCATATTATATGGTTGATGGGCAAGTCCAAGAAATGGTGGGCTGCACTCGAGGTGTATGAGGAAATGCTTGACAAAGGCCCCATGCCAAATCATCTCTCTTTTGAGCTTCTTGTTAAGAATTTCACAGTTCTGATGACGTCTGCTGGACGAAGGGGGCTTTGGAGATGGGCTCTGAAGCTGCTAAAAAAAATGCATCAAAAGGGGTTGACACCTGGCACAAGAGAATGGAATGCAGTACTCATTGCATGTGCCAAGGCTGGTGAAACCGATGCTGCTGTTAAAATATTTCAACTAATGGTAGAGGAAGGGGAGAAGCCGACTGTGTACTCCTACGGGGCATTGCTTACTGCCCTTGGGAAAGGGAAATTGTATGACGAGGCCATACGTGTGTGGGACCACATGCTGAAGGTTGGTGTAAAACCAAATCTGCATGCATACACCATATTGGCCTCCATATATGCTAAAAAAGGAGATCATGATACCATCGAGTTGGTGCTTGAAGAGATGACAGCCGCAAACATTGAGCCGACTGTTGTCACATTTAATGCAATAATCTCCGGCTGTGTGAAAGGCCAGATGGGAGCGACGGCTGCATATGAGTGGTTTCACAAAATGAAGGGGAGAAATGTGAAGCCGAATGAGGTTAGTTATGAGACTGTGATTGGGGCTCTGGCAAATGAAGGTAAGCCAAGACTTGCGTACCAGATGTATGTACAGGCATACAATGACGGTCTTGTGCTCAATCAAAAGGCGTATGATGCGGTTGTTGATGCGGGTCGGGTTGCTGGTGTCAGTTTGAATTTGGATGATTTGGGGTTCTTTCCAGTTGGGAGAAGTCTAGCATGAACTGATTTTCTGGTAGTGTTGACAAATTAATGAGATGTAGAGCTTTTGTAAAAAAAATATTATTTCATTTAGATCCTTACGTTGGCACTAACCTGTGTGTGGTTCATTACTATGTAATATTGAGGCAAATTTGATCTGAAGTGATTGTCAGTTGAACAATCAAGGCACTATAAGGTATGATATTAGTGGGGTATGGTTCTGTTCCCAATTCCCATTATATTGTCAAGTCAAAATCAACAATTAAGCCTAACTAGATCATTGATAAGACTTGATTAAGCTATATTTTTTACTAATTAAACCCTATATATTATAATAAGGGTAGAATCTCCAATCCGTGACACACAGGTACACAAGAATGTATGTTTTTTTGCTGATGTTGATGCTGGTAAATCTGTATATGATACCAGAAGAGAACCATACATGATGTATCAACCGCGAGCAATTTAAAACTAAAACTGGGTGTACGAATGGTTTAACCAAATATTTCTTTTCGATAGCTTAGCTTTTGGAACTTTGTAGATTGGAACTTTTGGAACCAAATATTTGTTGAAGGATGGTTTATTACTCAATAGTATATAATATATGAGTAGGTTAATTCTTAATTAATTTGTACGCAGTTGATAAAGATGTAGTGCTGAATTGATTAATTTGCGGAAATTGTATGCGTGAATAGTCTTCTTCTACAATCAATGTGTACATACAAAGCAATATATCACCTACTGTCAAGTACTTCATCCCTATATTTTTGCTGTTTTTGTTAACAGAATCTGCATGCATGAGCATGAGCATGACATCCCCCCATGCCAGCAGTCACGACAAATTTCTCCTATCAAAATGCATGACACCACCATAATTTATTATTATTGCGCAACTATTAATGTCAACTACAAGAAATCACAACACATACGAACTACAACTAGCAACTACTAAGAAAAGGAAAGAGACTGTAAAAGCATCAATCAGCACATTGACATGTCTTTCAAAATTCCCTAAAAAATATCCAAATGAAAATTCAACAGTAAGCCTAAAACCCTAAAAAAGATCCAACAAGACTAAGACCAGATGCTGATTTCCCCCTCAGCCATAGCCTCGGCCTTCTTTTGATTAGACGCCCTGCCCCACCTTTGCACTTAAAATAGTTCTTGCATTCACAGAAAGAGGCATAAAGGAACTGCAACTTGACATGCGTACAGAATAGCAACACAGTCAAATAACTAACACAATATTATTAACTCAAGATTTATTTACCTCAGCTCCACCATAACAAACTACCAGAAGCAATCAATCAAGCATTTTAGTTAAATTTTTTATACCAACCAAATGTGGGGCACTGGCACGGGCATGTAGTATGCAATAGCAGTGAAGGCAGTACAAAATTTTGATTGATGAAGGTACAGTGAGTGAGTTAGTTACTTGTAACTCAATTTCCAGACTTCCCTGACATTGGATGCTCCATCTGTGACTTCTGAAATCATGCATGTCTCCATCATTCCTACACATAAATATAAATGCATAGAAGCAAATAATTGCAATAGTTAAACAGAGACCTCATCTATAAATACAATATAGCAAAGTAGCACATGATGATTTTAAACTAACCATCTTCTTGAACCAAGCGTATGAACTGACGTGTGCCACCTCCTACACCAAAATAATACTTCTTTCCAGCCATGTACACTGCTCCACCACTCTTCTTCAGACACTGATAAAAAATAATTAATACCTTGTAAGGTTGAATTTACTTCATTAAGTTCAAAAGAGACTTGGCAATTTGTAAAGCAATAATACAGATGCTCCTTTTGTATTGTAGTTGCACACACTGAGAGATGTTAATTGGCATCTTTACCCTCTAGATTAATATTGATTAGGGCTCCCATTTCCCACCGGACCCGAATGGGTTCACCTGAAAAATACCCAACCTGACCTAGTCAATGTTAAATTGGCCTGCTTTGGTCCAGATATATAGCCCCCATAAGAGAAAAAATATAAAATTATGCCTATCTGATGTGAATCTGACCTGACCCAACCAACTGACACTTCTTACTATTATGACCTTCAATAAATCCCTGTTGTGCTCAATTTGACATAGTAAACTAATGCCCAAAAGAAGAAATAATATTACGAAAGAAGAAGAATTTAGTCTTATATTATCCACATAAGAATAACTTCCTGTGGAAATGCTTCACACTATCACTACAGAGATTATTCTTACAAAAAGATACCAATCAAGTAAATGTTACAAAGATAGAAAACAAGAAATTAAAAAGTACACCAACCTTCTTGATAAGATCATAAAGACTATTTAGCGAGGATATATCATATACAGTCTCAGCCATCAAAATAAGGTCATATCCACCATCTTCATTTTGGTTTTCATTATTGGCACAAAGAAGCAGCTTGTGTACTTCACTCCAATCACCAGCGAAAAAGCCGAGTTCTGGCAATTCTTTTGAAAGATTTCGTTTAACATTAGGTATAGTGAGGCACCTAAGCACCTCAGCGTTGAAGTCTTGGAAATGCACCAGTGAGGCACCCTAGTTACGTTGTCAGAATAAAAAAATAAAAAAAAATCAACCATCTATTCTTGTGTTGGTAGCATGTGAAACCTGCATGCATAGTACTGGTAATGGAATTTGCTGGTACATACCAGTACACAGTTTATACTGGAAGTGGTAATCTGATTAGAGTAAGTTAAAATGTGGAAATAGAGAAAAGAATGAATACCTGAAGAGCTGCGAGAATGGCGGGAAGTGCATGTCCACATCCAATCTAAGACAAAGAAACAAGTAGCAAATGAGGGTGACGGTACAACCTAACTGTAAATAATGAAGTGAGAAAAAGAAAATGAAGTGAGCAAATGCGGGTCAGGCACCTCTAATACACGCATTCCTTTGAGAGAGAGAGAAGGAGAAGGAGAAGGAGAAGGAGAAGGTTGTGTAGTAAGTGAGTAAAGGATTTTGACCAAATCCAGGGATCCTTCCCATAACTTGAGTCCACCTAATTAAGGTGTAATATATAGTAATTAGAAGTGGATTGATTGAGAAAAGTGGAATGATTAATTGATTGATACGATACCTTCATATTTGCCAGGAAGTAGATCTGAATTGCCGAGTCCGAATACATCATAGGTGCTCACTCTACCCTTGTAAAGTGTGAGGGAATCAGTAACGAAAATCGGGTCTGATGCATCCAAATCACTGGTGGAGTTGGATAAGCCAAATCCAACAGACGATGGCTATATTGTATAGCAAGAGAAGATGGGATAGAGTTAGAAAGAAAAGGAAGGAAGGAAGGAAGGAAAGGGTGAATGGTCGTATATACCTCGTCGAAAGAGACCTGGACGCATGGCGGCGGCGATGGCTTCTGGGTGTTGGTGTTGGCGTTGGTGTTGCTAGAAAAGGAGAAGGAGAAGGAGAAGGCCTCCATTTCTTTAGCGTTGCGAGAGAAGAAGAGAAGAGAGAGAAGAAGAGAACGGCGTTTGTCAGATACTGGATTGAATTTAGGAGTTACCGGGTCCAATTTTGACTCGTGAAAGGAGGAGAAGAAATGGGGCTGAACGGTCAGAAAAGAGGGCAGCACTCGTTAGACAAATTGTTGCCCGTTGAAGAATAACAGACCCTGACAAGAGGGTCCTAATAGTTAGAGTAAATAAGCAATCTGTTAGTTACTCCGAATAAACTGTAAATGCCACGTTGGCCCTGAGATGGCAACTCGCGGTTCAATTGAAGAATCTGCTGAGTGAATACTGTAATTTCTTTCTTCCTTCTTTCTTTCTGAATCGCCTATATAAGGGCTGATAGTTGTAACCGTTCACATAACAGAAATATATCAATTTTATTCCTTTCTTCCAATTTTCTCTCTTTCGCCATTGTTACTGAGTTCAGCTCAGTTGTCGAGATTCGTTCAAGAAGCTGGATTTTCAGCTCAATTGCGGATTGAGACTTGATCGTCAGGTCGTGCATCTGACAAGGTGGTATCAGAGCAACAAGATCTCAACTGGGGAATCCACGTCCCAAGAAGCTCAAGAAATCGGCAATGGCCGGAAGAGTCACTCGCAGCAATGCCTCAGGAGACGAGGAGTTCCAGATTGATCTAGAGAGCCTCAATGAGAGAATCACTAATTTGGAGTCGAAATCTGAATCTTCTCAGAAGGAGCTGAGATTGAAGATCGATGATAATCACAGCAAAGTGATGCGTGTGCTGGAGGCTCTGATGGAGCGTAGTCAATTCGAGACTGGAGAGCATAGTGGTGCTGTACACGTTGGAAATCAGCGAGATAAGCAGCCTCCGGATCCATCGGAAGATGAATTTGGTGAAGCACCACATCCAGACAAGCAGAAGGGCAAAGGTGAATCTAACTCTCAGAATCAAAGGTGTTTTATACCTCGCCTTGATTTCCCTGTGTTTGATGGCGAAGATCCAGTTGATTGGATTGAAGAGTGTGAACAGTATTTTGAGTTATATCAAATTCCCGAAGTGCACAAATCAAGAATGGCCACAATGAATTTGACAGGAGATGCTAAAGCTTGGTATAAGGCAGTTAAGATTTCCAAGAAATTGCCTCCATGGCCGATATTCATTGAAGAGGTACTCGATTTCTTTGCTGAGACAAAGGGGAACCCAATTGATGAGTTCAAAAGAATCCATCAAGTAGGAAAGATTGATGATTATGCAAAAAGTTTCTTAAGGGCAAAATCCAGATTAATTGGAAAGGGGCATATTGAGGCTAGTGATGAGTTTTATGTCGGGTGTTTTATGAGTGGGCTGAAAGAGGATATTAGAAACACTATTGACCTGTTTGAACCTTCGACCCTTAAAGCAGCTATTAAATATGCAAGGAAGATAGAGGTGGTGTTAGGGGGAAGTAAGAAATTCAGTGGTGCAATCAAGAGCCAACAGTACCAGTACCCAACCCAATCTTACCAGAACCAAAAATTTGGCAAAAGTAGTGATGTAGGAACCAAAAAGGGAGGTGATATGAATATGAATTACCCAAAAAATGGCGTCAGTAATAATAAAACCATGACTATGGAGGAGATGAGAGTCAAAGGCCTTTGTTTCAAGTGTGGAGACAAGTATCATATGGGGCATAAATGTGGGAATAAAACCCTACATACTATGGAAGCTGATGATGATGCAGAAGAAGATGAGATGGGGCAAAACAGTGAGGAAGTTGACACTGAAATTATAGAAACAGAAGAAAAGAAAGAAGAAGAGAGTGAAGAGGAAGAGCAAGCCACTATCTCACTTTGTACTCATGGGAATTGTAAGAACAATGGGACTCTAAAATTCAAGGGGTATATTGGTCAAGATCCTATCTGCATTTTCATGGATGGAGGAAGCACTCACTCTTTCATTAACCCTACCCTAATTCAAATGCTGAAACTCAATGCTGTAACAATGAAACCTATGTCAGTTGGGGTGGCAAATGGTGCCAAACTGATTTCCAAATTGATGTGCCCTCATGTGAAATTTACTATACAGAAAGTTGAATTTGAAGCCAGTTTGATGGCCCTGGAGGTACCTGGGTTTGATATAATCTTAGGAGTGAATTGGTTGTCCCAATTTGGTCCCATAACTAAGAATTACTTGGAGGGGAGTGTGAGGTTTAGCAATAAGGGTAATTCAGTCTTTTTGAAGGTTGAAGATGTAGTGGCTGAAGTAGAAATGAAGGAGCAAACAATTAACATTCAAAAGGAGACAGAGAGGGGCAATCAGGTGATGCTGGCACGGCTGCTCAGTTTAGAGGCACAAAATCAGCAAGAAGAGGAGCAGATCAGTCCACCAATTCAGAAAATTCTGACTGAGTATTCTGAATTATTTCAAGAACCAGCCGAGTTGCCTCCAGTAAGGGAAGTGGATCACAAAATTCCCCTTAAAGATGCAAGCAAAGTGGTAAGTCTTAGGCCTTACCGATTCTCTTATTTTCAGAGATTGGAGATTGAGAAAATTGTAGAAGAGCTCATGAAGAACCGTTTCATTCAACCCTCAACTAGCCCATATTCTTCTCCTATACTGTTGGTCAAGAAAAAAGATGGTACATGGAGAATGTGTGTAGATTTCCGGAAACTCAATGACAACACTATCAAAAACAAGTTTCCAATTCCAGTAATTGATGATTTATTGGATGAGCTCAAGCACGCTACTGTTTTTTCAAAACTGGACTTAAGGGCGGGGTATCACCAAATAAGAATGTGTGGTGAAGATAAGCATAAAACAACTTTCAAAACTCATGATGGGTTGTATGAGTTTAATGTCATGCCATTTGGCCTTACAAATGCACCAGCAACTTTCCAAGCCCTAATGAACACAATATTCAAACCCTATCTCAGACAGTTCATTCTAGTTTTCTTTGATGACATTTTGATCTATAGCAAAGATCATGAGTCACATGTGGAACATTTGAAGAAAGCATTCGAAGTGCTTAGAGAGAATCAGTTGTATATTAAGAGGAGTAAGTGTGAATTTGCTGTTGAGAGCATTGAATACTTGGGGTTTGTCATTGCTAAGGGAGGTGTAGCAACTGATAAGAAAAAAATTGAAGCAATGGTGAGTTGGCCTTTGCCCAAAACTGTAAAGGAGTTGAGATGTTTCCTTGGCCTAACTGGATACTATAGAAAATTTGTAAGAGGGTATGGGATTATTTCTAAACCCCTTACTGAAATGTTAAAGAAGGAGGCTTTTGTGTGGAGTGATGAAGCAGTAGCAGCTTTTAACCAATTGAAAGAGGCAATGACACAAGCCCCTGTGCTAGCCTTACCAGATTTTTCGAAAACTTTCACAATTGAGACTGATGCATGTAATGAGGGTATAGGTGCAGTACTCATGCAAGGGAAACATCCCTTAGCATATTTCAGCAAGAAATTGGGTCAAAAAAATCAGCAGTTGTCCACATATGAGAAGGAGTTTTTGGCTCTAGTGTCAGCAGTGGCAAAATGGAGGCATTATCTCATGGGGGGCAAATTTGTGATTAGAACTGATCATATCAGTTTGAAGTACCTATTGGAGCAAAAACTCAACACTTCCAGCCAACACAAAGGGCTAAGCAAGCTTCTAGGGTTGGATTATGTGATTGAATACAAGAAGGGTAGTGAGAACAAGGTGGCTGATGCTCTCTCAAGGGTGGACAATTCAGTAGCAATAATGTGTGTTTGTGATGCAGGTTTGATGGCAGTCACTGAGCTTAAGCCACAATGGATGGAAGATGTGTACAACAGCTATCAAAATGACCAGTGGATTGAAGGGCTGCTGCAACAAATCCAAAACAACAAAACTGGCAATGTGGAGGCTGAACAAAGAGAAGAAGAAAACTGTACAACAGGCCAAAACCGCACTACTCAAAACCTTGATGGCATGAGCTATGACAATCCAAATGACACTAGACCACCTGATGCTAAACACCTCACTCAACATCTGGGAGTAATCAGATGGAAAGGTAGAATTTGTGTAGGCAGCTGGGGCAAATGGAGGGAAATGGTTATCAAAGAGTTGCATGACTCTACTGTGGGAGGTCACTCGGGTATAATTGCTACTTACCAAAGAGTGAAAAGGTTGTTCTATTGGCCTAAAATGAAAGAGGATGTCCATCAGTTCATCAAAAACTGTGACAATTGCCAAATTAATAAAGGAGAGCACATTGCCACTCCTGGGCTTTTGCAACCCCTCCCTGTACCAGATGGAGCTTGGACTAGTATTGGGATGGATTTTATAACAGGATTACCGAAATCTAGGGGTAAAGAGGTGATAATGGTAGTAGTGGACCGATTAACCAAATACTCTCATTTTATAGCCCTATCTCACCCTTATCATGCCAGTGATGTTGCTCAAGCTTTTGTGGATTATGTATATAAGCACCATGGTTTACCTCAAACTATCATTACTGATCGAGACCCTGTGTTCACTAGTCGGTTTTGGCAAGAACTGATGTCAAAATTAGAGGTGAAACTCAATATGAGCACTGCCTACCACCCTCAAACTGATGGACAAACCGAGAGAGTAAATCAGTGTTTAGAGGCTTACCTGAGGAGTATGGTCTTTGATAAACAAAAGGAGTGGAGTAAGTACTTATCCCTTGCTGAGTGGTGGTACAATACCACTTATCACCGTGCAGCCAAGATCACCCCTTTTGAAGCGCTCTATGGGTATCCACCACAGCAATTGGCTCTAGGAAGTATGCCTAAGAGTCAAGTGGAGGCAGTGAATGCTTTCCTTAAGGATCGCCAAGTGACACTAACCCAACTGAAGGCAAATCTGGTAAAGGCTCAAGAAAGAATGAAGTTTTATGCGGATAAACATCGCAGTGAAAGGAAATTTGAAAAGGGGGATTGGGTGTACCTTAAGTTGCAAGCTTACAGGCAGATTTCAGTGGCAGGGACAGGTAATCATAAACTCAATCCAAAGTTCTTTGGTCCTTTTGAAGTATTGAAGAAAATAGGTGCTTGTGCATACCATCTCAACCTGCCAGCAGGGTCCTCGATACACCCTGTATTCCATGTTTCATTACTCAAAGCTAGAGTGGGAAAGGATCAAGCAATTTCTCCAACTCTACCCTTACTCGGACCCCAATCAGAGAACCTCCAATTTCCTCAAGCAATTGTAGCTAGAAGAATGGTGAAAAAGAGAAACTCCGCTACAACTCAGATCTTAGTTCAGTGGCGAGGACAAGAAATTGATGACGCAACCTGGGAAGATTACCTAGACGTGGCTAAACGATACCCAGATTTTATTCTCGAGGTCGAGAAACAGCTCAAGGAGGGGGGATTGTCAGATACTGGATTGAATTTAGGAGTTACCGGGTCCAATTTTGACTCGTGAAAGGAGGAGAAGAAATGGGGCTGAACGGTCAGAAAAGAGGGCAGCACTCGTTAGACAAATTGTTGCCCGTTGAAGAATAACAGACCCTGACAAGAGGGTCCTAATAGTTAGAGTAAATAAGCAATCTGTTAGTTACTCCGAATAAACTGTAAATGCCACGTTGGCGCTGAGATGGCAACTCGCGGTTCAATTGAAGAATCTGCTGAGTGAATACTGTAATTTCTTTCTTCCTTCTTTCTTTCTGAATCGCCTATATAAGGGCTGATAGTTGTAACCGTTCACATAACAGAAATATATCAATTTTATTCCTTTCTTCCAATTTTCTCTCTTTCGCCATTGTTACTGAGTTCAGCTCAGTTGTCGAGATTCGTTCAAGAAGCTGGATTTTCAGCTCAATTGCGGATTGAGACTTGATCGTCAGGTCGTGCATCTGACAGCGTTCCGCTCAAGTCAAGTAGAGAGAGTCAATGACAATGTTATGCGTACTAACATTTGCATTAATTTAATTAAAAATATAAAACATATATATATATATATATTAATTTACATCCAAAAACGGTGCTTATTTAATTATTTACGAGATCGATGTAGGATCGATTATGGTGGAAGGAAATGCACATCAGCACATACCATAGCCACCAAGTTGTTATCACTTATCACTTGTTTTCTAAGTGAGTTTAATTTTGACGGAAAATTAAGGAAAAGGAAAAGGTCGCTAACGACGTTGGTGTTGCAGTTGCATGTAAAAATGGCATTGCTATTATTGTGATTGTCATTGCCGTTGGTGTTGCATGTTGCTTTTCCTTCTTTCTTACAAGTCTGTTGCAATCCAATGCATATAGCATATTTGAGTTTAACCAACTAAAAAACTTCATTATGTACAATATGGCAGAGCAGACTTTATATTTGTGCAAATTAATAATCAATATATATATATATCAGCCAGCAATACCCAATTAATCTATCACTCTACAGGAAAATAAAATCAGTAATTAAATTATATATTAATTGCATCTAATCAAGACTTCACAGTTCACATGATGGAACAATTGGGGTTTGAATAACTCGGGCTGTCGTAAACCACCACTGGCGGGTAGGCCGGGTAGGCCGGGTAACCCGGGTACCACTGTTGTTGCTCTTGCACGTACTCCATCTTCGGTCCCTGATTCTGGTACTGGTTCTGATTATATTGGTACTGCTGCTCTTTGTGCTTTCCATTTTCATCCTTTTTCCCGTCTTTCTTCTTTGAATCTTGACTCTCCTTTTCCTCTTTCTCTGAACCTTTACTCTTCTCTTTCTTTTCATCGCCGTCGCCTTTTTTCTCGTTCTTACCATTCTTCTTGCCATTACCATTTTTATTTGGTGCCTCCCCAACTTTAATTATGTCAGTGGGTCCCACCTTCTTCCGCAGGATGCTTGCCAAGCTGACGGCGTCGACACCATCTCCGACCACAACTAACTGATTCCTGTCCTCACCGGCCAAAGTCACCGAGTTGATTCCTAAATTTAATATATGAACATTAATTAAGAAAAAACCAGAGTTGAAATTACATTGTTTCTGCCCATTAATATATAGAACAGTTGAAATTACAATTACCATCTGCTGAAGCAACTAACTCCATGGCCTTTGTGCGACATTTGTCACATCTCATCTGCACCTTTATCACAATCTCTTGCTGCAATGCAAATCCTAAATTTAATATGTTTTACACCAATTTAATTTTTATATGGTATTAACAGCAAGTGTATATATATAGATCGAGTACCTTCATTTCTTTTCTTGGGCTCCGATCGATAAACACTTTCTTTCTTCTTCTTTTTCCTTCTTGTTTGTTTGGTCTCTCTCTGCCTCTTCTATTGCAATATATACATGCCAACTCTTGTTTGTGTATATATAGAGAGTTAGAGACTAGCTAGATAGCCAGTAGTCAAAGAGCAGCTGAGAATAATTTCAAAGTTACCTTTCTACGAGAAGCCAGCAAATAAACTTGTATTGTAGCTGGCTAGGCAAAGAGAGCGAGGGATTTGTTTGTCTAATATTCTATACACTACAAATCAGCAACCAAATATCCCCATTCCATATATAGATGTAAATGTTCCCTTTTCTCTCTCTTTTTCCCTTGAAAAAAACATTAATCATCTCCACCACTTGTAATTTACTTTCTGTGAAGTGTGAACATACATTGTATGTAGCCGATTTTATTATTAATCGAAAATAAAAAATAAAAATTGTCAAACGGGATCGTTTTGCCGAAAAAAATATTCCCACTAATCAACTCCCTCTACCGATAATCAAACTAACTAAATAGAAACAAACCAGAGACTGTAAATTTGTTCCCGTCCAACCACCAAAAAAAAAAAACTTGGGACGGTGTAGATAGTCCCGTCCCAGGAGCGGAAAATAAATCACGGACATTGTGGTGCTCTGTCTCTGTCAATGCCATCCAATTAATTTTTTTTGGATGTGGTGGTGCTCTATGGAGCTTAAAAAATCATTTCGTAAAACTTTATGATAGGATGGACCATCCAAAAGTTCCTGATTTTTTTTTTGGTCCGAACGGGTGGAGCTTACCGTCCCTGGTTCTTCTTTTTTTTTTTTTTTTTTGGAGCCGGACGGGATAGATCTTAACGTCCCATATATATTCCTCTGCTTAGTTAAAGAGTTGGGGTTAGGATTTGGATTAAGTGGGACGGGATAAAACAACCCGTTTTACCTACATATCGAATTTCCGCCAAAACCATCCCGTTTCGCGATATTTTATTTATTTATTTTCAATTAATAAAAATTTCAGTTGTTTGTAGCGAAGGTTGTCAACTACAATATATCAGGTTGTTACAGGGTTGAATATGAAAAAGGACAAGTTTTACTTTTTGCAAGGAGAGTGGGTGAAATTCGTTAAAACTTTCTTCCCAACAAGGAATAAGTTCATCTGTAGATAAATTGCTGCTCATCTAACTTCCGTCTACCCTAAATTCCAATCAATAACACAACACAAGAGAGTATGTAACCCTACCGACTACTACACCTTATTTATTTATTTGTGGGGACTGGTGTGGGAGGCATATAAGGGTGTTTATCGGTTCAGTTCGGTTCCATTAAAACCTAAATAAAATTGACAAATTAAAATTTTATTGGTTTTTAAAATATAACCCAATCAATCGAAATAAACTTATCAATTGAACTAAAGCTAAACCGAACAAACTGAATTAAATTTCGGTTTGTTCGGTTGAACCGAACTAAGAAGATCAATCACAAAAATAAACATTTTTTTTAATTTATTTAAGATGGATTTAAAAATTTCATTTGGTTCAGTCTAACCGGTTTTAAATCGAACCAAACAATATGTATTATGTGGTAGTTTTTTTAAATATTTAGTTCGAATAGGGATGGGTATAAAAAAATTCAGTGGATTCGGTCTAACCGGTTTTAAAGTTTCTAAATCGAACTATTAAACTGGTTTTAAAAAATGAACCGAACCGATCCATTTAACCGAGAAAACTGAACCGTTTAATTCAAACTCTCTCAGTTGAGTTTAAAATTGATTAAACCAGACCCAATGAACACCCTTAGAGGCATATGCAAAAATCCACTTAAATTTAGGGAAGGGCTATAGTAAGGTCATCTTTTGTGATTTTGAGAGCTAAGAGAATTTTTTTATCTAAATACCAATTTTATCCTTTCACTTTTCTCTCTCACTCATTTAATAAAATTACTAATAAGGAAATAACTCCAAAGAAAAGTTCCCTTCCTTAGATGAAACAAATATGTATCCTTCTCCCGCTCCCTGCTTAGATTTGTTGCAAAGTTTTCATTATTTAATTTTACAGAAAGATGTGCATGTTTTTAACTTGTTATGGCTATTTGCCGAAAATTGTTTGATATTTATCACTAATACACTAATTTCAAAGAAAAATAAACGCTTTACTTTCTAAGTCCCTGATTATATTGTTTTCATATTAATTACTCCTTGCAATGTTTATGTCGAATATAGAGTAGAACTAGGGTGTTCCTAAGCTCACCAAGCCTCTTGTGAACTCAACTCTAAAACCTATCGAATTGACTTCAAACGATGTTTCCAAATCATTAGATGTTCAATCTATATTAAAATGTGCTTGGAGACCAAATTTTACATTTTTTGGAATTTTTTTACTATTTATTAAGCTGGTTTGAAAACTGCTGTTTTTATTAAAATTCTGCACTATTGGAAAACAGCGGTTTTCAAACCAGCTTAATAAATAGTAAAAAAATTCCAAAAAATGTAAAATTTGGTCTCCAAGCACATTTTAAGATAGATTGAACAACTAACGGTTTGGAAATGTCGTTTGAAGTCAATTCAATAGATTTTAGAGTTGAGTTCACAAGAGACTTGGTGAGCTTAGGAACACCCTAGTTCTGAGAATTAAAGAGTTGCACGCTTGGCTGGATTAATTTCAAGAGCAGAGGAGCATGATCTTTGGCAACAAGAACGCCCCTCCCCTGTGCTATAAAAGAACAACTATAGAATAGACAGAGGGACGGAGAGAGATAGAAGAGTCAAAACTATACTCAATTTAAACAGAAAGTTTGAGTAGAGAGAGTGATCAACAGGAAAGAAATAGTGAGATAATTGAGAGAAAAGAATAAAAAAAAAAAAGGATATACTAGTCCCCTTCGTTGCATAAAAAAAAAAGGTAAGACAAAAGAGAAGAGTCCTGGATACTTGATTTTCGATCCTTTTACTCGTTTTTTTTTTTTTTTTAATCTCAGATTTTATGAAAACATTTTAAACAAAAAAAAAATCACAGCACGTCTAGAATAGTTCACTGTCACTTCCGGACTCGAAGCACTCGGTGTGCGTAGGGTGCCGGTTGGGCAAAACCATCACATAAACACTCGCCACTTCCAGACTCGAAGCACTCGGTGCGCGTAGGGTGCCGGTTGGGCAAAACTACACAAACACTCGCTACTATCGAACTCGAAGCACTCGGTGCGTGTAGGGTGCCGGTAGGGCGACTCAATGGGCTCGAAACACTCGGTGGAGTAGAGCGCCAACAAAAAAAGGATCCGAAGCACTCGGTGCGCGTAGGATGCCATAATCATGCTAATGACGAGTGCGAATTAAGCAGAAATCATGTCGAAATTCCCTCTAAATTAGACATGAAAAATAATATTCAGATAAATCAAATTGAGACAAAAATTCTGCTAAAATTTCAAAAGAGCAAAAAGAGAGTGTACAGCTTGAATACGTTATAGTATGGGATCCGATTGATATGACAAATAGATGAGAAAAATAAATGAAATAAAATAAAAGGGACGCATTGCTAAAGTGATTGTTGGAGTTTAAAAGAAAAAAAAAACAAACGTTACTAGAGCATATTAATCAAACATGCGAATTCACATATCAATCAAGATTGATTTCACTGTTACTACGATGGTATAAATAAGAAATATCAAGGTTTTCTTGGAACAGAAACAAACATGAATCAATCAGGTTCACTTTGACGATTCTCGTACATAAAGAAAAATGAGAAATATACTAAAGTGACTGGAACATTAAAGGAGTTCCTTCTTGCTCGATCATAAACCGAGTGAGTTTATCTATGCAGATCTAAGCCTATCACACTCACCTACATCCGCACTTGAACATAAAAATAAATCCGAGGCAAATCCATATTCAAAGACTCAAGTAATTCAAATCCAAGACAAACCCGACCGAACCCAAATTGACATCCAAAACCGAGCTGAAAATAAAAAAAATGAGTCCATATAGAAGACTATCCCAATTCAAGTCAAATCCACAGTAAATATGAAGCTCAAACCAAACTCAAAAACCCACATAATTCCCAAATTAAATCCAAAACCAATCCAAAACCTATATTAAATTAAAAAAAAATGTAAAATCTAAACCAAATAAATCAAATAAGCCAGCAAACTCAAAGTGAACCGAAGAACCGCAATCAAACCCAAGTCAAATCCAAGACCAACCCAAAATCAAATAAAATCGAATCCAAATCGAATCCAAGCAAAATCAAGTTTACACCCAAATAAGCCAAACACAAGTAAACTCAAGTCAAACCAAAGGTTTCCACGCCACCCAAACCAAAGGTTTCCATGCCAACCCAAATAAAGGCCTCCACGTCATCCAAACCAAAGGCTTTCACGCCAATCCAAAATAAAAGCTTCCACGCCACCTAAATACAAATGCTTCCACGCCAACCCAAACCAAAGGCTTTCACGCCAATCCAAAATAAAGACTTCCAAGCCACCTAAATACAAAGGCTTCCACGCCAACCCAAATAAAGACTTTCATGCCAACCCAAACTAAAGGCTTCCACACCAACCAAAACCAAAGGCTTTCATGCCAACCCAAGTCAAAGGCTCCCACGCCAACTAAAACCAAAGGCTCCCACGCTACCTCAAACTAAAGGCTTCTACGCCAGCCAATTTCAAAGGCTCCCATGCCACCCCAACAAATACATAAGTTCAGCTAAAGCCCTTGCATGTAATAGGCACCCCAAGGGAAGGAAAACCGTACAGACACCACGGGCATATGATACGCCCTTGTCTAAACCCTCTGCGCCAGTCCGACCCGTAGGCTGTCGAAGTGTTCCAGACGCCCACTCATGTAGTCCGGTGTCGCCCATAACATATATGTCCAGCTAAAGTCCTTGCATGAAACAGGCACCCCGAACAAAAAGCCATAGAAAACCCTAGGCACCCTCAAATCAGCTAAAGCTCTTGCATGTAATATGCAACCCCAAATTTAACAAAAGCCCTAGTAAATACTAGGCATACACTGTTAGTATGCCCCTTGAAGGTGGAATCAGTACTACCCCTCTGATTCAGTATCGCCCTCTCTTCTTAATTGCACTTTAGATACCCTACCCTAATCATGTCATTTCGTCTAGCCCCTTAATCGAAGGTTCCTGGGTACTATCCAGGGTAATTAACGGTAGGGGCTCGCGCCTGTCGGAAGAAAAGAATCCCCACAATCAAACAATAAGCTTTTTCCCCTTTACCTACTCGTGGGAGGGAGTGTATCTGCAGAGACGTTCGCGCCGGTCTACACCAAAATAATAGGCCGACAAAAATGCTTCAACAATATGACTCAATTATCCGACAAATATTCGTTTCGTAACCGTATTCGAATCTGTATCCGTGGATTATCCGCTCCGTATTTGTATCCGTTTAGACGGATTTGGTTTTGAATTTTGATATCCGTTTACTATCCGTATCCGTATCACACTCATTGAAAAACAGATACGGATTTGGCATCAGCATTATCCGCTCCGAATCCGCTCTGTTTACACCCCTAGTTATGCTTACAAAACCCTCTTGATGTGCATAGCACACACTAGCTTTGTTCATGATCTCTGTTTTTAAAGTCCAAACAGTCGATCCGAACTACTCAACATGATTTTATATTAAAATGTGCTTGGAAACCAAATTTATATTTTTGGAATTATTTTTTTTACTATATTTATGATAGATACAAAATTATTGTTTTTTCAGAATATTATGAACCATCCAAAAATAATGATTTTGTACCTATTTCAAAAAATATATATAAAATTTGGTCTCCAAAAAGCAAACACATATTAATATGGAGATCATATTGAATAATTCTCATTGACTGTTTAGATTTTGAAAATGAAAATAAAAATATGAGACATAATTGGAACACAAAAATGAAAAATAATGAAATTAATATCGCACCGGCTGTGAAAACTGTGCAAGGAAGTTATTGTTTTCCCAAAATAAGAAAGGAAATTGATTGGGATAAGAAAATTAAAAGGCATTAATTGTGGGGAGGTAAGCACCACTGCACCTAGGGGTGTTCAAACGGTTCGGTTTGTTCGGTTTTCAACTGAATCGAAAAATTTCGGTTTAACTGGTTTGGTTTTTCGATTTAAATGGATCGGTTCGGTTTATATTTTTCAAAACCGACTAAATTGAACCAACCAAATAGCTGCCCACCCCTAGATTTCATTTTTTTTTATCTGTATTGCTATTTACTACTGCCCATTATGATTTGAAAATCGTCCAACGCTAACCCAGTTACACAATAACTAAATAACAGCCCATATTAAGAATTTTTGCTCCAGCCCATATCTCTTGGCTCCATTATTGCTTGGTCTCTCTCAGTGATAAAAAATAATCTCTGATAATAAAAGAAAGAAAAATAATGATAAAAAAAGAAAGAACATCAAAAAAAAGATAGACGAAAAAACAAGATTAAAAATAAATACCGATTGCAGTATTTGTTAAACTGTTGAATTGTTAAATTTATTAAAAATTTCGTATTTATTTCTTGGATTGTTGGACTTATTAGATTGAATTGTTGAATTTATTGAAAATCTCGTATTTATTGTTGAATTGTTCTGCCCATCTCTAGTTCAAATTCTGGCTACGTCACTGATTTTTGAAAACCGAAGAAAATTTTGATTTGGTTATTTTAGTTCGGTTTCAACCGAACCGACTGTTTGAACCCCCTAACTGCACCAGACAGCAACAGCGTCAATTCCAGAACCAGGTGCACGATGGACCCGGTCTACTCGAGTTTCCGATAGATTTAGAAATAGAAAAACCAGCCACAGCCCACAGCCCACAGCCAGGGTTTCTCTTTCTTTCTCTTTCTCATTGTCAGGCCAAACCCAGGGTTCATAGGTTCACCACTTCCTCTTCTCTTCGAATCGATTCAAATTGAATCTCAGGTTGGTTGGTTGGTTGGTTATTACAACTTGTTCAATCTCAATTTAAGGTTTTTCAAGACTTGTTACTTAATCTTTGCCTCTCTATTTTCTATTTTCTAGCTATACGCTGCGACAAGGCAAAAAGCTCCAAGCTTGCGAACCACTCTCAAGCCATGGTAAAAATATCCCACTTTTATCTTCTTCCCATGCTAAAAATGCTGCTTCGCTTCGTACCTCTTTGTGCTTCCGACCAGAAAAAATAATAATAATAATAATAAGGTCCAACTTCCCTTGTCCGGCCTTTATTTATTTTTTATTGGTCAAGAAATTTTGGAGTTGTTTAGTTTTCAAGTTAAAATTTATTAAGGTTTTCTGAAGAATCCCTTGAAAGCTTTGAGTTTTGCTCAAATGGCATAAAGGGATGTGCTTATTTTGAGTTTAGCATGAAAATATGTTCTTATTACCTATAATTTAATACTGGTATCTAGGTTAGTTATTTCAAATTGGATGGTTTGAGGTCGCATTTTAGTTATTTTTTTTGTTTTTTAGTCAGGAAGGAAGGAAACTGTTCTTGATCTCGCAAAATTTATTGACAAAGGCGTGCAAGTCAAGCTCACCGGTGGTCGACAAGGTCTCTCTCTCTCTCTCTCTCTGTTGTAAGTAAATATCATTCTTGTATGGTAAATAAATGCAAGTAGTATTGCGTTGTTTGTTTGTGATATGCAGTGACAGGAACACTAAAAGGATATGATCAGTTACTTAACCTGGTACTCGATGAAGCTGTTGAATTTCTCAGAGGTACTCCTATTCCTATTCCTTCTATTCTATCTACGTTTTATTCTCAGAATCCAACTATTCACATTAGTATACCTGTAATTTGTAACATGTAAGGCCAGGTACTGTTTACTGTACCAGCATAGCATGTTGATAGTGCACCTATCTGACCTCCATTGCTTGCTTTGGTTATTTTTCGCCTCCCTTTCAAAAATTTGTAAAACCGGTTTGATGTATACCTGTAGGACCAGGTACATAAAGGATTTGTTGGATACTTTTCTTCCTTGATTGAAAAATGTGATACAAGTTTTGAAAAATGATGTTGTTTATGTTGTTCCTGTTTTGATTATTAATGAATATAAAATTTTGTTGGTAAAGATGCTGACGATCCTCTGAAGACCACCGACCAGACTAGGCGTCTTGGTCTCATTGTATGTTCTTTTACCTCTTTCAGTTCCTTTTTTGTATTTGTTTTTGCAATTGCACCTCTGCGTTGTTACATATTTGCAATTGGGACCCAATACTTCTTGTATCTCCACTTGGATCATTTTTGTCAAATCTGGGTTTTTGAAAAGAAAGTGAGGGCTCATGGTTGTTGTCGGTAAGGGCAATTTTGTCAATATTTAACTGTAGATCTCCCTTCCATCTAGGGCTGTAAATGAGCCGAGTTTGAGCGAGTTACCCCCAACTCGAACTCAGCTCATTTAATAAACGAGCGAGCCAACTCGAGTTGGGATGGTTATCACGAGCTGTAGAGCCAACTTGAACTCAGCTCATTATTAACTTGAGTTGGCTCACAACTCGTTTATAACTCATTTAACCAGTTTAACAGGTGTTGATTTAAAATCGAAATTTGAGTTACTTTAGGTGTATGAATTCTTTTTCATGTGGCCAAAGGGAGTAGTATCCAACAACTTCATATGGATAAAAAACAGCTTAACAAAAACTAATCGGGTCCGTGAGGGTCTGAGGGATTTGGGTTTAGTTACAGGGTCTGGATTTCTGGGATTTATTGTGATCAATACTGTGTAACTCGAGTTATAAATGAGCGAGTTGGGGTGAGCTCAAACTCAGCTCATTTATTAAACGAGTCAGCCAACTCGAGCTGTAAATGAGCGAGTTAAAGCGAGCTGTAAATGAGCGAGTTACGAGTTCGAGCAATTTTGCCCAGCCCTACTTCCATCCTTATTGATAAAAATGGTCAAATGTTATTAACAAATTGCCAAAACCTATTAGTTTTTTCGTGCTTATACTTGTTGTACCTTTTTTTTTTTTATGTTTATTGTTCTCTTTGAATTAAATTATCAAGTGTGAATGGTACATTGCATATGTAAGAAGTTTCGGGTAGATCCTTGAGCAAAAATCAATTTATATAGGGTCCTATTGCCTATTTGTGGTATGAAGAGAATGGGTGTCAAAATATTTTGGGTATTAATTTTGGAATTTGTTGGTGTAGGTATGTAGGGGTACAGCTGTAATGCTGGTATCTCCAACAGATGGCACTGATGAAATCGCTAATCCGTTCTTGCAGCCAGATGGGGTTTAGATCTAAAAATTAGATGTCATTATGGTCATGATTTGCTTGTAACCTAATTTGTTATTTTGAGAATCAATCAGGTGTAGTTGTAGAAACAAGACATTATGTACTATTTAATCTTTTGGCTCTGAACTGGTGCAATATCCCGAAGCTTTGTTCATCAAATTTAATTTTTGGCTTGAATATGTACTGTTCATCTCTCTTTAGAAAGCAAAAGCACTGTATGTCAAAGTCATATGATGTAATGCATGCCTCTTTGAGTGGAGCACTTCCTACAATGTCCATCAATTTTCAGATGTTGGAATGATGTCTATATCTACAGTCGTTCAAAACATGATTGAACATTTGTGCCCCCCTTTTTTTTTTGAGGAAAGAAGTTCAGAACTGGTACTGGTACGAGAAAGAGACAATGGCATGAAATAATTTGAGTAAAGTTGTCTGGACAACCAGAAAACAGGAAAAATCCAACTCTACTTGACTTTAAAATCAGTGCCGTGTACCTGTCAAAATGCACCATTTGCTTACCATGTAAAATACAAGCCAATGAAAGAAAGCACAAATACTACTCACGTAGCTGTATCTTGGAAAGGAAGGAATGCAAATTAAAAAGGAAAAGAAGAACAACTTGTGTATAGATTTCAATGAACAGTTAACATTACAAAGCAACAAATTAATTAACTTAGAGCTGGGAGATAAAGATCAAAGTATTATCTTAACCACTAAACCAAAAGCTGGTTTTCAATGAACTAGAGATTTTATAAGATGATTAAGAGGAATACCAACAATACACAAATTAAAAAGAGAGAAGATAACTGACAACAAAATTCATCCCTCTTTTATATTTTAGGAACATGCATTTTAGGGACTCATTGAATAAAATTTACAGGGCAGATGTAGATTACATTAAGCAACTCTACCCTTTTTCTATTTACATTTTTTCTTTTCTTCGTCTTGGGTTGCTTGCAACTCATTCTAACTCTCTCTTTTTTTTTTTTTTTTCAATTTACAGTACACTATAGGCTCCAGGCAGCATTTGATCAATATTTCTTTTAAGCTATTTATATGACAAACATAATAATATGCACAACCACAAATTGAACTCGCAATATATCAAGAAATTACAAATACAAAAACATACATTTTGAAAATAATTAAATAAAACCAAAAGCCTACTATTCTTACAACAACTCTAGAGAGAGAAAAAAAAAAAAAAAAGTTCTTAGTACAGAGCAAACAAACCAACCCAACCCAACCCAACCAAGCACTGCACTGAGAAAGCACAACTACTCTACAATGTTATTTTATAAACACTAAAGTGTCCCTGAGTTGATAAAATTTACATCTTCATCATCCATGAGCAGGGTGACAGCTGTCAATACAAGCCTGAGAAATACCAATAATTAATTGCATACAAATAACTTCACATCCCGATCAGGTTGGTAAAACACTTTTGTAACAAAATTTGCACTATTTAGGGCGTGTTCGGCGATTACTGTTCACGTGGTGAAAAAAAAATTCACTCTGAAATTTTGCTTTCCTATGCCCATTCCCCAGCCCACTATGCAGCCGAACAGCCTATTGTTCGGGTTCAATCGGACAAGATAATGCTGTTGGGACTTGGGATAGGTACCAATAATGGTGATTGTTCAAGTCAATGTAGCACTATAGTACAGCTTGGCATTGACCAAGTTGGTACTAGAGTACTGTTACTATATCAGCCCATGCTGGCATTACTGGTAAATGCATATAGAAATAAAAGCTATGAAAAGAAAGGAAAGAAAAGAAAAGAAAAGAAAGAAGATGATTGATTGATGTACCTGTAAATAACGATGACAAAGATGGTGACATAGAAAGCAAGTTTGATAATTCGGTACTTCTTCTCCCAATGTAAGGAGCGAAAAATCTCAGTGACATCTACTAGGTGCTTCCTCTTCATGTATCTTGATGAATGGGTATGGAAAAACAATTAAGTTAATAAAGCAGCAATGAATTGCATGCATGGGGAGGAGAGGAGAGGAGAGAACTTACAGTTTGAGATGGTAGCAAGTGACGGGTAGGGTAATGAGAAAAGAAAACCAGTGCCATGTGAGCAAAAAGGAGGCGCATAAGACAGCTTGTAGAATAAATTCAGGGAGGATAACAGCATTGATTCGATTAGAGGAATCAAATGGGTTTATATAATCAAACTCCAAATCTGATAGGGTAATGAGCTGTAAGGAAGAAAAATGAAATTAGTATTTGAAAAGTAAGCAACCAAAACCCTAATTAGAGAGAAGGAATTGGAAGAGTTAGGAAGTAGGAAGTAGGAAGTAGGAATTAGGACCTGGTAGAGGGAGAGACCAATTAGAGAGATGACAGAGACGAAGGCGAACAACCACAGCATCAGCTCCCACGACATCTTAATTTTTCTCTTTTATTCGCCTCACCGCACCGATCCACTACCACTACTCTCTCTCTCTCTCTCTCTCTCTCTCTCTCTCTCTCTCTCACTCACCGTACAAACTAGACTACCACTACCCACTACCAGAGGTAGAGACAGACTGGAGAGTAGTCGCGTACTCGCGTGGGGAAGAGGAAATGAGGAAATGAGGAAATGAAAAATCAGACGGTAGCTAGCTCTCTCCTCTTTATTTGACGCTTTCACCACATTTCAAGGCCTTTCTTGGGCTTACTTTTATTACTGAATAAACAGGCCAGGCCTCTTTTTTCAATTTTCACTTCTCAACAATAATTGAGGCCTCTTTTCCAATTTCTGATTTCAAGGCCCACCACCATACAATTTATTTCATTTCATTTATTTCCAGATCACGCCGCTCAAAATTGCTAAATCTTGCCCATAAGATGGAGGCAATTTTATAATGAATGAAGAGGGAATCAATCAATGTTTGCAAGTAGAAATTTCAAGGGTTCCCACGTTACGTCTAGAGTGGAGGTCAGAGCGAGAACACAATACCAGTGAATGAATCTACCACACAAGGAACAGAAAACTACAACTAACCGCGCAGCAAAAGCATCCCAATTCCAAAGGTAAAATAAAATAATAAAAGAAAATAACAGTGTAATTATTTTATCTACAAATTTTGCAGCAAAGGGGAAATAAAAAAAAATGGGACTACATGTCACTTGTCAAAAAGGTTTAGGCTTAGGTTTAGGTTCAGCAAGCAACTCAAAAGTCTACTGACAACTAACAAGTGAAATCTTTTAACTCAAGTCTGTCCAGGTTCCTTGGGCGCAACCCGTGTGTAGGTAAAACTGCGCACATTAGAAGAACCAGCTGCTGCAGCATTACATGCAGCACTAGAAGTGGCATCTGACGACTGGCCCCCACGTTTCCACTGGAGGCTGCGGCTTCCACCACCTCTTACTGGGGCCCTACCCCGTGCCATATATGGTGAGAAGGACGCACCATTATGAGCAACCCGACCTGGACCCCGGCCTGTCACTGTCACTGTTGTTGCACCAGATTCTTGAGAGTTCTTTCTCACAACCTGAAAGAGAATCAAAATCATACATTTCATGTAATTCCATACATTACATTACAATCAAAATCAAAATCAAAATCAAAATCATACCTTGAGAATGCGGGACATAAATGAGGTGCCATTGAGGGAAAGAGCTGCCTCTGCTGCTTCCTTTTGCAAGAACTCTACGTAGGCCGATCTGTTTTTGTTTTTCGGTGCATCAAAAGTACAAAATTAAAATTTCTTGTAGACAACTACCATGAGTGAATTTACTGTTAGAACATATGCCCCAAAATCTTGAACATTTATATCACTTGTTATTGAAATTTATAGAAATAAAGAATTTCAAAAGGGTAGATGTGCAAATTTGGTAATAATAGTCATGAATGATCAAAACTCGTAAATATAAAAGTACATTGAGGAGGGTTCAAATGCCTCCATTTTTTGTGCCTCCACCATGCCTCCATTTTTAAAAACTTTAATAACTCAAAATTTAAAACTTAAAAGACAAAATAAAACCGTTGGATATGATCTACATCATTTTATCTATGTGCTCATAAAAAATTATCACATTTTGATTTTGTTTTTATGTGAGTCAATAAGTTGAAAAATCAACGTCTAGAAATTATCCACATTAGTACGTTTTTTAGAAGCTCTTGATGACAACCAAAACAAAATTGAAATGTCATAATTTTTTACACGTGCATAAGATAAAATGATGTAGATCATATCCAACAGTTTTATTTTGACTTTTAAGTTTTAAATTTTGAGTTATTAAAGTTTTTAAAAATGGAGGCATGGTGGAGGCATGAAAAATGGAGGCATTTGAAACCTTCTCAAGTATATTACCCTGTGGATTGACCAGTATTGACATCAGCCAAAATAATGACTTTAAGAACCGCACCAAATTTGTTGAAATGACGAGAAAGGGCATCTTTAGTTGCACCAAAGTGCACCTACACAAACAATATATAGTCAAACAAGCCAACATACAGATATAAAGATAGACAAAAAAGTAAGACTATTATATGATGCACTTGGTTGGGAGCAACACAATTTACCAGTAATATAGTTAGTGGTCATTTTAACTAAAGACAGTAGCAGGATGTCAACAGTTATTTCATTATTAACTCAAATTGCTCCTACTGTTCTCCCACTGAAAGAATAATAGTTAATCAAACAGAGAGAGAGAGAGAGAGAGAGAGATGACTTACATTGCTAACAAATAGAGTTCTGGCATCAGGATCCTCTAGAGATCGACTAGCAGCTGTATACAGTACAACAATAAAAAAATTGTTATTACTGAAAAAAGAAAACAAATCAAATTCCATAAACAACAAAACAGCAACTATATAAGTTTATTTTTTATTTTTTCTTGTACCAGGTGTTGTTGGGGTCTTTGGCAGAACCTTCTGTACCATTGCTGGGACAGTAACCTGAAAAAATAGGTTAAAGCACCAAACCAATAAGTATGATATCGTACATTCATTAGTATGCAAAATGATTTAAATAAATCATATGCTAAAACTTCTTCCAGTGTGTACTGGTATAAGTAGCTGTATAGAGAGAGGTGCGGTATTATGGTACCAATGTCAAGCACCAGCTATTCATCTCGACTTGCTCATGTCTAAGTCAAGGTACAGCCAAGAGAATAACATTCTCAAAGAATGGCATAGAGTAGGACATACTCGTTTGTACCAGGCAGGTACAGCAAAAGGTAGGTAAAGAAGTAAAAATGACAAAACAGACCTCTGTATTTTCAGCTTTAGACACCTTATTGTTTTCAAGAGAGAAGCTGTGTGTTTCTTGTACCATGCCAGGAGATTTCCATGTATTTACATTAACAGAAATATTCAAAATCTTGCTCGGTTTGCTCCCAATATGACTTACTGGAACCGCTGCTACTTGTTTGCTCACCACCTCCTCCTCAGCCTGAGCAACACTATATTCCACCATGTCATAACCATCTTTATCAGAAGCTGAATCTGAGCTGTATTTCTTCTCGATTTCAGCATGAGAAATTCCCATTGAGCCCCTTGCCCTGCCAAGCCTATCGAACACGCTGCTCCGCTCCCCTCCGCTGCTGCCACTTGGCATTGGAATCACAGATCTGGGCCTATACTTATCTTCTTCTTCTTCTACTTTGACATCTTCCTCTTCTTCTTCTTCTTCACTTAATTCATCTCTTCCATGCGGGAAAGGAGCAGAGAGAACGGATCGGAGGCGGTTGATAGAGGGTTCAGCAGGTTCAGTGGTGGCAAGAGGTGCATGGCGCATGGGTTTTACAGCATCCCTAACAGCAAACTGGAGGAGGCGACGTGGGGCATTGACTGCCGGTCTCGATGGTGGGTCCTGCTGAATAAAATATGAAAATGTTAATTAGTTTGTTTTGTTTGAGATTAGATAAAGATTAGGCCAATTAATGAAATTGAGAAGTGAACCTCTTTTATTTGTTGGGAGTTGTCTTGTCGGAGACGCCTTCTGTGAGTGCGTGAAGTAGCAGTGGGTTTTCTATCTCTATCTCTTGTATCTCTTGTATCTCTACCTCTATCTGGTTGTTTGTCAACTGGATTAAGTACACTAGTGACAACACTTCTCAAAGGGAAGCTTGCTCTCTCCTTTTTTCGCTCTTCCCACACTATCTTTTGCCTCTTTGTAGTAGTAGTAGTCTCATTGTCATTGGGCTGCTGATGTTCCTTTTCAACACTATTATCTTCTGAAAGAGAAAGATTCCAGTCTCTCCTGGGCCGTTTTACACTCTTGTCTTTGTCATCCCGAGAAGGGCCTCTTTGTAATTTGGAGGTGGGGGCAGGTGGTGGTGGTGGTGGTGGTTGGGCATCGACATAGAGTTGTAGGTTAGAGGATAGATGATCCCAAAGCCTGGACAATGAATGAAAGAATTGAATATCTTGAAGAAGAGAAATGAGAAAGGGGAAATGAAAGGTTTGAATACCAACCAAGAAATGAAAGAGAGATTGTCGTCCCCTAAGAAGACGTGAAGCTCTTGGGCGGCCTCGTCTTTGCGCCTCCCGTTTCTTAGCAACACGATCACATATTCCACCAGCGTATCATCCGTGTAATCTCCCATGAAATCCTTCAGCTTCTCTTCAATCGTCGCTTTCAGACTCGCCACCCCCTCCGCCGTGAAATTAACCTTGAATGTACGATCATCTCCTCCTCCTCCTCCTCCCTCCGATTCCATCGCTCGCCTTGCTCGCTTCTCTCTCACTTCTCTCTCTCTTATCCCTTGGATTGGATCAATTTGTAAGGGAATAGGGAATAGGGATCGATCGATGTTTTTCCAAAGCCAAAGGGGGTAAAGCCGGAATTCAGATCCTCTGTGTTACTCGAGAAAATAAAGTGAGTCTCAGCCGGTGGATTTAAATTTACACGAATCTCAAAGCACAAATAATACTGCCCCCTCCAATCACCCGAATATCCACCGGCTGAGAGCTCATTTTATTTTCTCGAGTAACACAGAAGATACTGGTTCGTAAAGCCGAAGGGGATGGATGGTTTATGGTTGAGTCCAGTGTGAGTCTGTGTCTGAGTCGGGTCGGAGCAGCAGCAGCAGCACTGCAGCAGCCCCCTATTTTATTTTATTTTGTTTTATTTTATTTGTTTCTACTTTTATTACTTGATTTGTAATGTAATGAATCTATTCTAGGGTTTTTGACGAGGGAACAGCAACAGAAACACTGGAACAGCGCAGGCCGAACAACTACAAATTAATACTAATTAAAACACAATTTCAATTTTGCTTTCTTTCTCAGTTAACCCAATTGACCAAACAATTAATTATAATTTTACCTTCATTAAAATGCTACTTTTAATTCCAGCTCAATTGGGTGGGGTCCTTTAATCTTGTTCTTCTTTTATAATTGTATTCTCCAAGTAACCGATTCCAATCAAAGTTGGCAAATCCTAAATTATTAAGTACTTTCTTGTTTACTGTCTCATGCACTAGACACTACTAGAATATGAATTTATTGCATGAGCAGCACTGGTTTGTTGCATGGTAGGGACGGCCCATGCAAAAGAAATGACATTTCTGAATTCGTAAAACTTGTTGCAAGGCAAAGCCCATGCAACAAGTATCCCATGTAAATGTGTATTGTGCAACCATGCAACTGTTTTCTTTCTCCCCATGCAAATACATTTTGAAAGTCAGATATTATAATTAATTGGAGGTCCATGCAACAACTCAACCCCATGCCCATGCAACTACTTAACCACATTGTAGATATTATATTTTATTAAAGATGCATGCAACTACTTAACCCCATGCCCATGCAACTACTTAACCCCTTGTTTATATTATATTTTATTGAAAGTTCATGCAAATAGTCCACTATATGCTCATGCAAATAGTCTGGACTAACAGTTCTCATTAATTGCATGGGATTGTCCATGCAACTAGTTTAATTCCCGCCCATGCAATTATTTACTTCCTGGAGACATTCATTTCTGTTTATTTGATATCTTCTTTTAATGATAATTTTTATTATAAATCACAACAACATGAATAATAGCAATATATAAGAATTCAATACTTAAATAACTATTTTAATGCAAAAAAATTGGTATGCAGACGTAATTATAATATTCGTTGTTATTAGTTATTCTATTAATTCTAATTTGATACTCTGAAATATATAATATAAACTATAACATAAATAGAGACAGTAATTAAGAAAAATGACTTTCATAAAACATTAATATATATCATTCAAATTTACATTTGATAATAACAAAATAAAAAAATACCAAGCTGTCATCTAAAGAGGAAAAAAAAATGGATTAAGATTATTATATATTTAGTTCAAATACAATGGCTTGTTCCTCAGTAAAGCTCTCTCTTTGGCCGACAAATCAGACAAGTCTTGTCTTGTCAAGATTAGTAAGAACTTGTTCAACTCTAAGCCTCTCCTGTTGGGCTACACAATATTAAAGTAAATTTAAATTAGTTCAATTGAATTTGCAGGCTAATAATCAAGATTGTTGCCGCAATATATTTTGAAAAGTATTAAGACAAATAATCCCAAACAAAATAAAATTTGCAAATTGTAGTAAATTTGAACAAATTTAAATATGTTAACTATGACCATTTTGCTATTCTTTCGACTCAATTATCAAACCAGAATAGAATATTGTGTAATTATCAAATTATAATGTATAACATTGCACATGCAATCGGTGTACTATTGTTTCTTTTTACTGCAGAGAGATTCTTGTGGGTAAGATCATGTGTTAATACTTGTGTTTCATCCTAAGTAGATCGCAACACCTAAGCTAATGACCCCATACCTTTCAAAAAACAAAAGTCAGTAACTTCTGTACGTATTGACCCCCATAGTCCAAAATCTTGCCTCTGCCCCTGGCCCCTGAGTAACAGTTCATTTCATCATTGAAGACCAAATTAAGTATTAAGCAATCCTAACATTACTAAGGTCTATTGTGTGTGCAACCCTGAATATTTTCCTATCCACAAGTACCAAGCATTAAGGAAGCACCTGATTTACTACTTATAAGGACCTTGCCATAAGTAATCAAAATTGAGATCACAGAAAAATGTATTTCAATTACCAGAATATCAGTTTAGGTAAGGAAAGGTGCCACAATCCGAATTGCACCAACAGTGCCAACATCACTAGGAGTTTTACCTACCTACCTATGAGATATGATTCTAGTCAAATATAACAGTATTAGATAATTATTTTGCGTGGAAAAAATAAAAATGAAAGAATTAAAATATAATACAAACACTAAATTATTTTAAATATCCTATGTCCAGCACTCCATGTTATCTTTAAGTGAGCAAAATTGTGCAAAATTTACCGTCAACAAGGATGATTCAATGTAAGTGGACAAACAGCCGAAGCATATAAATATCATTGACAATATGGCATTCAGATGTCAAGGAACCACATCCAAACATACTTGTAAGAGTCAGGACTTACATGGTAGATTGATATCAGGATCAGGAGTTACATGATTGATATCAGTATCCAAACATACTTGCAAGAGTCAGGACTTAATTACATGGTAGATTGTTATCAGTACTGAAATTCTAACCTTTACATGCTACATTGGCCTTGGTTGGATGCACATACCTGAACTTCTTAAAAGCACTGGAGAAGACAGTTTAGAAGGATTGTGGAATGCTTGCTAAGAACTATTATCTGATACGTACAAGTTTACAACCTAAGAAAGATCAGGCAGGCAATGTACTATCAACTATTGAAAAACTGAACAAAGGCTTCACTTGGCTGGAATTGTACAGGACCTATCCCCCAATAGTCAGGCATTAGTTGTAAGAATCAGCATCCTATATCACACCACCAATGGGTAACCTTCTTATTAGCGAGGATTGCAATTCCTTTGAGCATGTAGTAGCACAAGACAAGACCAGTAGACAATTGAAAAAAAAAAAAAGTAAAGAAAGTAGTGGAGAAAATTTCAATTTTCAACCTCATTTCCACATGCCAACTTGACTAACTGGCTAACTGCAGACCTAACAACAAATTTCAGAGAATCTAAATACATTGTCTATCATTTTTCATAACTCAGAATAACCGGCAACCATGCAAACAAGTATGCCATTAAAAAGTTCACCACCCCACCTGATATTCTAAACTAATAGTACTTATTCCACGATTAACCCAAATAAATCTGCTAAGCTTCACCTCATTCTGTACTATACTTATTCTAAACTTAAAGAAAGAAAAAATAATTCAATAACAATACTCTATTTCCTCATCAACATGAGAGTTCAACACAAAGCATTATTCTATTTTTATGGTAAGCCTCTTTTTCCTGTATGAATTTAGTGGTAATGATGTCAAATTATAAAGCATGCAATCTCTGCAACATCATGTTTTCATGTACCTTGATGAACTCCTGATCAAATACTGCTTGAGCTTTAAAATCGGGTGCCTTCTTACCAACCAATGGAAGATCCTTCACAAAATCCATCCTAGTACTTTCTGGTATTTTCTCAACATAAAATGACCAGTATTTACCAGTATTTTCTGGTAATTTCTGGTATTCACTAGTACTTTCTGGTAATTTCTGATATTTACAGTATTTTCTGGTATCTATGTAATTTTCTGGTTTTCTCTGAACTATGTACTATTGTCTTTTAGTTTAATGAATTACCTATGGGATTGAAATAAAAAATAAATAAATTGAAGGGTATTTTAGACCTTTATGCCAAAATAAGGGGCAGCTGCACGCTCCAATGAGAAGAAAGGCGGCACTCCAAATGCTAATGTCACGGGGCACAACTAAATTATATATAAGAAAAGAAGTATATTATTAGATAGAGTTATCTCATAATATAAAACATGCTATGCAAATTTCACAAAAGGCTACTCATGATAAAGTATAGAAAACTACTGAGAATAAGTAACAGTTAAAAAAATTCACAAAAATGTGATAAACAAAAGACTTACGTTTGTGAGAATAACCAGCAATCTGATTATTAATCATAAATGGCATGAATTCATCCTTCTTTTCCTACAAATTTTTATAAATTTAATTGTAAATTCATAAGCACTAGTGGTTTATCATGAAATGTAATCTTACCAAAATTACACATTGTCTATCATGTATGAGGCGGAGGGTTTGCGGAGATCACCGCTGTCACCTTTTTTTTCTTCGCTTTTTTCGTATCAGAGAAATAGATCAATTCTTTTTCAATCGAAGAAATAGGATTTGGGCGGAAAGGGTCAGGGTCTGGCAGCGGCGAGGGAGCGAGAGAGAGATGGGTCACCAGGTCGGTTTAGGGCTGGCGGAAAGGTAGGTAGGGGTCAGGGACAAGGCCGGCGTCAAAATGTTCTTTCACTTCCCGGCCAATAGGAATCCATAAACGAAGCACCCACGGATCATCATATCCACCGTCTCTTTGTACCCATCCGACGCTCCAAAAGAGGTGGAGGGAAGATGTCCAAAAATTTGGTAACTTTCTCAAATCTGATTTGGTTTTGAAAAAAACACCAAATCCCAGAGAAGAACTCTTTCTGTATCGCACTTAGGCACCTGCTCACAAATTGTATCATAATTTCTCCATTTTAGATTGGTGTTGTCAATACTCAATACGGATTTTGCACGAATATTGAAGAATACATTGCATTTCACTTGGGGCGGATCTAAACAGAAATATTAAGTTACCTCAGAGAATATAGACTCCCATCCAGAGCCTCTAGAATGGACAACTCCTTTGAAATCAAGACCATTCATCTCCCATCGGACGGTTATGATTTACAAATCTACAATATATGTAATAATTGTACATCAAATAATATGAAAAAAATTAAAATAAATATTTTCTACTTTTTTTACATCTTATATGACCAAATAATACTTATAAATGTCAATTTTATATAATTTCATCGTTATTTGCCTCTTAAAATTGAGTCAGTAATTTTGGACTGTTTATTTTTACGTTATCAATCAACGGTCGATCTGCAATGAAATGATTCCAAATTTATTTTGAAATGATCAGGAGAAAACTCTGAACATAAACAATCCAAAATTTCTTGAGTTTGGTTATGTCTAAGCTTTGATTCAACGTAAAGTGTTATAACCTTTCGATGTTTCAATATCCCGACGACTTGATGAATAGGTAAATGAAAATAAAATTTTATCGAACTTTGCTATAATAAAATAAATGCAATCCTCTTTAATTTCAATGGTTCGAATCGACCAACGGACGATATATTTCTGTGCGTCTTCATGAACTCACCAAACAAGAGTTAACGACTTGTGTCCTGTATGAAATATAAACTCTTGTTTCGTGAGTTCATGAAGACGCATGAGAATATGTGGTCCGTTGGTCGATCGGGACCATTCAAATTAAAAAGCAATGCATTTATTGTCTTGCACCCAAATTTGATCAAAATTTGTTTTTATTTACCCATCCATCTAGTTGATCGAAAATTGAAGTATCGTATGGCCATAAATACTTCTTGTTGGATCGAAGCTCATACATAATATTTTTTTCGAAGCTTTATTTTGGTTACGTTCAATGTTCTCCCTTGATCATTTTAAAATAGATTTGGAATGATTTCATTGTAGATCGACCGTTGATTTTCTGTGTGAAAACGAACGGTCTGAAAATGTTTTCAAAATTTGAAGGGGCATATAAGGATGAAAGTCTATAAAAATGACATGTACAAGTATTATTTGGTCATATAAGATGTAAAAAAAATAAAAATATATTTTTTGAATTTTTTACATATGTATTGCTGTATAATTAGTAAATATCAAACTTTCATGTCGTCGGATAAGTAAAGAACGTTCCTGATTTAATCATTTGAATAAGTCTGGGTAGAGAGTCCCCATTCTCTGAGGTAACATAATATTTCTGTTTAGATCCGACCCCAGGTAATGTACATGTTCCATTAATATTCGTGCATAATAATAATCAGACGGCTACGATCTAAACATAAATATCATGTTACCTCAGAGTATATGGGTTCGTGGATAGGTCTTCCAATTCATTCATCTCCCACTGCCTTCATTTTTTTTTCCTATTCCCACTGCCTCCAATTATTTTCATGTATCCCACGAGGCCAAGAGTGAAGAGCCAACTTAGAGTAGGCGGTCAAAACCCTAACTTTTTTTTCATCTTCCCTCCCAAATTCCCTCTCTCGCCAATTACCTCCTCCCCTCGCCCAAATCCCTCTTCCAGTGCGCACTCTAGTCCGCTCGCGCCGCCGCCGCATTCTCATCGGAGGTTCCATTCACAGAGGGTGCACCTCCGTCTCCCCCGCAGTCTGACACCACGTCAACAAGAAGCATTGCGGCCGCTTCTGACTGCCACTTCCAGGTAGGTACTCTCTTTCTCACTTTTTTCTCTCTGATTTCCTTGACTTGTCCTCACGGTGCCTTCTCTCTCTAATCACCACTTTTTCCGTGCAAACCCGAGCACCCCCTGCCCTGGTGACCTCCACGCAACCCTGGCGACCGCCTCACCCCTGCAGTGAGCACCCCTAACTCTGGCTACACCTCATTAGCCCCGACAGCAACCAGCGGTGACGCCACTTGGCCCTTAGTCTGAGCTGCTGATGGCACTGAACCAGCACTGCCACAATACGACCGTCTCGAGACTCGTTTTCCCCCGTCTCTCTAGAATTCTACAAATCACAGGTAACATTGGTATTCTACCTTTGAGTTCGTTCAAGTTGGAATTCAGTAGTTGATAGCAAGGTTATAGTGTTTGTTTTAGGTCTTGTCTTGCTTGAGTATTATAACCTTATTTTGTTCATGTGTTGCAATTGAATTACTTCTCTTTTGTTTTATTTATGAATTAATTCAAAGGTATGGCAATTGCATTTGTTACATTACAAAAAGAGGGGAAATCGAATAGTATAATTATTTAGGTTATGCTTTCAAGGTAGGCCTTTGTAATTACTCCTCATTCGATCGATGCAAACTTGTTCTCCTTTTTATTTCTGTGAGATTCCAAATGAAACTGAAATTTATATCTAAATTGTGGAACTAAAAAGGAAAACAAGTTGAGATGGAGTAATGTCACATAAATTGTGAATATTCCTCTTTTTCTCTATTGATGCTATAATGGGTTTGAACCCGATTGCGGTTGGCAGTCAATACACAATGGCTGGGCTTGATAATTTGGATTGTGTGTCCTAGTTCCTTATTTGAGAGTTTGGGTAGGGTATAACTGATATGCAAGGAACTTCTGGGATTTTTCTTTATCAAATTCTGGACTTTATTTTTCTACTCTCCACCACATCACTTTTCTTTTAATATGGCATTGATTTACAAGGCCTTGTACTAGCATCATATTTTTACTGTTATAAAGCATTTTAGGTTTCTGGTATTTACTGATACAAATTCCATCAAATTAATTGTGAATTTTCTATATTAGAAGGTCTATCTTTATAAATTTCAAAACTGGAGTAAATACTTCTTGTTAGAGGGGTCTAAGCACAAGTTGCTATTATTAGTTGGAATGGACTGTGGAAATAAAAAAAAATTAGATAGGAAGTAAATGGTTGGGTCTACGGTAGCTAAAGAAGAAACTAAAATTGATATGAACTTGGGTGCTTTGATTTAAGACTTTCATTTCATTTAGTTGATTTTGAATCAATCTTTTTGGACAGCTTGCAATCTAGAATAAAAAGAGCTGGGCTTAGATAAATAATAATAAATAGGAACTTATTTATTGGGATAAGGTAATTGTTGTATTACGAGAAACTTATAAATAATAATCAACATCCGTTGTTCATATGATTTAGAGGCGAGCACCGAGATACCGGACGAGACGGGATTTCTCAGAGCTGCAGACTATCCGTGACTCTTGTTCTCGTGGCCATACTATCAGGTGCAGAATTTCTGTGTGTGTTTGTAAGTTCATACATGGAATCAAAGAACAGTCATTTCTGCATGTGGCATTTCTAACTTATTTGTATTGTGTCTGAACTGTACATCGTATGCATATTTACACTGTTTCTATAGTTGTACAGTTAGGGGTGTTATATTAACCTTACTAAACATTTGAAGGTACAAGCTGTAGCTCCAGCTTAGTTTGCGAGGGTACCAAATTAATAAATATCTAGAAGAGCATCTGAATATGGATGCTACAGAAATATAAATGCTCATAGGCTATGAAATCTCTTTCCTTGCTTTTAAGTATAATATGAAATTAGATTAATTGTAAAATAATGGTCATTTTGGCATGCTTATTGATTGTCCATTCTTTTATTTAATATCTAATGATAGAAAGACACACTGAATTTTTTTTCTGAATATTACGGAATCTTAGCCAATCCTATGAACTGACTGTCTGACTACGAATCAGAATCATTTAAACGATTTAAGCTAATTACTTGTATTAACCGACTTAGTAAAATAGTTTAGAGTACTAATTAAATTCCAACATGTGCTTAAGTTGTTGTTTGAAATTCCATAAGATGTTATTCTTTTTAAATGTATCTTAATATTTGTACACACCTGCTTAAATTGAACTATTATTGTTATGATTTTGATATTTAACTCTAGGTTTGAGCTTGTTTGCAACTCCAGCAGTTCGTCAAACACTGAGAAATAATATTTGGATTACTTCTCACTCTGTTGTGGTTTACATTTTTTTTCAGGATTGGGAGTCGGGAGTCTGATGCCTTTGTGTGAGATGTAGGCCATGTTATTAGTAGTCAAAGATACCATACAGTAGTAGTTCAGGTTAGAAGGGGACAATTGATATTATTTTTGTTGTTGTTTACCTCTCTATACCTTACTTTTGTTTGGGGTTAAATCATGATCGATAGATATAGTTTCTTGTTTGTATGGATAATACCATTATGGTATTGTGTGAATTCCCATGTGTTATATGTTAGAATTTTAAAATTGAGATGTAGCTTCTAGACTTGTGTTATATTTTGTATAAATACTACTACTATGGTATTTTGTATAAATCCACGCAGATAATTACAACTGTGCATGCAAAAAATGTAATTCATATCCTTGCAAATAATCACCCATGCAATAATGCAAACAGTCTCCCATGCTAATACTCAGGTGGGACCCACATTCCCTAGCCTTGCAAATAGTCAGGTGGGACCCACGTGTGTTAGCCTTGCAAATAGTCATGTGGGACCCCCCTTCGCTCTCCATGCAAATAACCAGATGGGGCCCACGATGTCTCCCCATGCAAATACTCCAAACGGGGCCAACTCTGAAAGTTGTTGCATGGACCGTTGTTGCAAGGCTAATCTCATGCAACAAGTCAGAACAGAGTTGTTGCATGGGCGCCCATGCAAATACTTAGTATTTGTATCGAAGCTTGTTGCATGGGCACAGTTGCATGGTTATTAATTCGCATGCAACAAGTCTTTTCGGACTTGTTGCAAGGCTATCTCCATGCAACAAGCCATTTTCTGGCATATGCAATAAACTCGTGTTCTAGTAGTGAGAGAATCTAAGTCCCAACTCTTTTAATCACATTTTTTGCAATTTCCAACTTGCATGGATTGATGGATATTAATTATCTGTCAAATTTGAAGATTTTAAAATTATAATTAAATGTAATTTAAATTGATTAAAAACATCAACATACACAGTCAAATGCAAAATGCATGCATGTTACATATACTTTGTGAATAGTATTTGTTGTATCTATCTATTCGTTTTAGCACAAATAAATTTATGCATATACAAAAAAAAACACTAGTCGGAGTTTATCTATCATTTTGGTGTGTTCCTAAATTGATTTAAATCATCGATCATCAAACGCACAAACCGTTTTGTAAATACATTTTTCAAGAATTTAATTTCTCCGTAATATTAATTTGTTGTATTATAATTTGTTTCATTTAGCTAGCTAGCTTAATTTATTAAATCTATGCACATATAAAAACATAAGCTAGATATTATTTATCAGTTCTGATGATTTTACACAAATTGATTAATTAAAAACATCAACTTATACTTACAACGATGAGTAGAACTAGGGTGCTCCTAAGCTCACCAAGCCCTTCCGTGAACGCGACTCTAAAACCTATCGAATTGACTTCAAACGACATTTCCAAACCGTTAGATGTTCAATCTATATTAAAATGTGCTTGGTGACCAAATTTTATATTTTTTGGAATTTTTTTACTATTTATTAAGATAGTTTGAAAATCGCTGTTTTTCAATGGTGCAGAATTTTAATAAAAACAGTAATTTTCAAACCATCTTAATAAATAGTAAAAAAATTCCAAAAAATGTAAAATTTGGTCTCCAAGCACATTTTAATATATATTGAACATCTAATTAACGGTTTGAAAATGTCGTTTGAAGTCAATTCGATAGGTTTTAGAGTCGCGCTCACGAAGGGCTTGGTGAGCTTAGGAGCACCCTAGTTCTACTCATATATATATATATATATATATATATATATGTTAACTTAAAGTCATCAAACGGAGATTATCCATTAATTTTGATGATTTTGCGAATATAAAGTGTTTTATATATATTGACAAAAAACATGGACAGACTCTACACATGCATTCTGATTGAAAGTTGCAATGCACTCTGATAATTTTTTATAGTGATTTGAACGTTAAAATTGGACTTATTGTAAAAAAAAATTGAAGAAAATAAGTATCATGAAGATATCGCTGAATTATTTTGATGTAATAAAATTTAATTAGAAGAAAATAAATATATATCATCGATCCATTAAATAGTAACATATATATATATATACGTGCAAATCACTATATATATATGTAGTTTAAACAAATTAAGCTTGTACGTAGTAGCTAGTCCAAGTAATGATACATGATACATACATGCATGAATGAAGGATTGTAAGCCAGCATCCATTAATTTAACAAGTTGATTAATTGATTTCCTGAACATTAATTCCAGCGCTGATTGCCGGTACCGTCGCGTTTGGAGAGGCCGACGAGCGCCCAGTTCGCAAAGTAGGGACTGTCAGCATGGTGCGCATGGAGCAGCACTGAGGCGTCGTTGTGAACTCTTATTTCACGGAAGCCGCTGCCACTGCTCTCACGCCACAGCAGTGACTCGTCCAGATAGTACGGGTTGAACACCCCCTGCCGAACCTATATATATATATAAAATTAATTAGTTAATTAATCAATTAATTGTAATTACTAATTAGCTAGATCCATCGATTGACCAGTGCCCAAACAGCTAGCGTTTGATTGCTTTCCCCGTGGCTTTGTTCACGAGTGCGAAGGCTGCGTAGCCGTCTTGGTCCTTGACATGTCTTCCATATCTATCATCCTTGATCCACTTCTGGTACTCGTTCTGGGAGTCAGCCCGGGCCAGCATTACAGCATCCGTGAGGCTATAGTCGGGTTTGGAGCGGCAACAAATTTTGAAAATGCGGTTAGGCACCGTGGGTCGGAGCACAGATGGATAGCATGCCTTGAGTTCGTCAAGGATGTCAGCATCATAGGGCTCGATCTTCCAGTACTGGTTGTTGCTGCGGTTGTTGTGGGGCCATAGTAGCAGGTTAGTACGTACCGTCACAGACTGTGTCATGAATTGTGGTCAGGATGAGGTTGGTATCGCCCAGCCAGCGTACCCGCCTATACCCATGCCTTGCATCCTTGGAAAGCGTCCACAGCACCGACTTGTCGGGAGAAACCGGGTCGTATGCTACTAGAGGTATCTTCATTAATTAATTAATTTTAAACAAGAGAGTTAAGTACGTAGTAAGTTATTTAATTAATTGAATGATAATATATATGTGATGTATATATGGAGAGAATTAATTAATTAATTAATTAAATAAACAGACAGGAAAGCCCTTGGTGGCAGGAGATTGCATATAGCTTGCTTGGTGGCTCGGTTGATGAGAGCAAAAGCGGGCTGAGCTTCTCTGTCCTTGAGTTTGATTGCTTGGTGCAGGAGCCAGTGTTGGCGTGGGTCGTGGGGGTTCGCCGGTGCCAAGGCCACACATCCACCGTACACTGTCACGGAGTAATCCTCATCCAGGAGACACGTGATCCGCATCGTATCCATCCATCGTCCTCCTGCTCCTGATCCTGATCCTGATCCTACCTCCATCATATGATCAATAATATTAAAAATATTGTTATATATTATATACGTACGGACGTAGTCAAAACCAGATACAGTGATCCATCGATCAACTTATTGCATGTCAGCTATATATATATCTCTTTGATATATAATTAAGAGTAACATAGACGAAACGAAATGTAGTATATATCCCACTTCAGAAAATTGACTAATTAATTTCAGATTCCTTTCTTTTAATTAAGCTAGCTAGGTGCCCTGTCAGGTACTGAGACGTACAGGGAGACATAACAGGAATATTTATTTGACACGCAGACGAAAGAATATCCTCACATCACATTTGACAGTTTACACTTTATTTGCTAATTAATTTTATGGATTACGCTACACAATTAATTTATTATTATATTAATTGTACTGGCATGCATTCATCCTATTAGCTTTCCAAAGTTAGTGAATGAATGCATGCCAGGATATGTAGATATATATATATAGAGTAAAGCTAATATACACTTAAGTGTACCGTACTCCTAAATTTAGGCCGTTAGATTTCTTCAAAAGTCGTGCTACCACGACTTTTAAAGAATCTACACGACTTTTGAAGAAATCTAACGGCCTAAATTTAGGAGTACGGTACACTTAAGTGCATATTAGCTTTACTCTATATATATATATATATATATATAGAGAGAGAGAGAGAGAGAGAGAGAGAGAGAGAGTGGCTAAGTTCAAAACGTTTGCACCAAGTTCTTGGTGCAAACGATTTGGTTCTCCTATTTGCAAAGTCCAAACGGTCGATCCAAACCGTTAGATATTTAATCCATATTAAAATGTGCTTGGAGACCAAATTTCACATTTTTTGGAATTTTTTTTACTATTTATTAAGCCACTTTGAAAGTTGCTGATTCGGGTGAACAGTAAAAACAGTGCAATCAAATTCTGGACCGTGTGATCAGCAACTTTCAAAGTGGCTTAATAAATAGTAAAAAATTCCAAAAAATGTAAAATTTGGTCTCCAAGTAGATTTTAATATGGATTAAATATCTAACGGTTTGGATCAACCATTTGAACTTTGGAAATCCGAAAACTATTCGTTTGCACCAAGGGCTTGATGCAAACGTTTGTAGCTTAGCCACTCACTATATATATATATATATATATGAGATGGACTTAGCTACTTCATGGAGTAAAACGACTTTGTACTTCACGCCATATCTTCATTTTCAAAGTTCAAATAGTCGATTCAAATCTTCCAACATGTTCTTCATATTGAAATGTACCTGGAGACCAAATTTTACATTTTTTGGAATTTTTTTACTATTTATTAAGCCACTTTGAAAATCTGAAAATCCTTATGAACAGTAAAAAACAGTAAAAATTTCTGGACCGCCAGATCAGTGATTTTCAAAGTGGCTTAATAAATAGTAAAAAAATTCCAAAAAATGTAAAATTTGGTCTCCAAGCACATATCAATATGGAGAACAACTTGAGCGGTTCGGATCGGTCGTTTGGATTTTCAAAATGGAAATAATGAGGCGTGGAGCACCAAGTCGTTTTACTCCATGAAGTAGCTAAGCCCAGCACTATATATATATATATATATATATATATATATAGGGATGGGCTATGGTGAGCTATAGAGTAAAACAAGTTTTTACTCCACGCCTCATTATTTCCATTTTGAAAATCCAAACAACCGATCCGAACCGTTCAACATGATCTCCATATTGAAATGTGCTTGGAGACCAAATTTTACATTTTTTGGAATTTTTTTACTATTTATTAAGCCACTTTGAAAATCGCTGATCCATTGGTCCAGAATTTTTTACTGTTTTGCTACTGTTCACCCGGATCAGCGATTTTCAAAGTGGCTTAATAAATAGTAAAAAAATTCCAAAAAATGTAAAATTTGGTCTCCAAGCACATTTCAATATGGAGAACAACTTGAACGGTTCGGATCGGTTGTTTGGATTTTCAAGATGGAAATATGGCGTGAAGTACAAACTCGTTTTACTCCATAGCTCACCATAGCCCATCCCTATATATATATATATATATATATATATATATATGGAGTAGGGCTATTGTGCTTTGCAAAGTAAAGCCATCGTTTTACTTCGGCTTACTTTTTGGATTTTCAAAGTCCAAAACGTCGATCCGACCGTTCAAGTTAATCTACATATTGAAATGTGCTTGCAGACCAAATTTTACATTTTTTGGAATTTTTTTACTATTTATTAAGCCACTTTGAAAATTGCTGATCACATGGTCCAGAAAAAACAGTGCAACAAAATTCTAGATCATGTGATCAGCAATTTTCAAAGTGGCTTAATAAATAGTAAAAAAATTCCAAAAAATGTAAAATTTGGTGTGCAAGCACATTTCAATATGTAGATCAACTTGAACGGTCGGATCGAAGTTTTGGACTTTGAAAATCCAAAAAGTAAGCCGAAGTAAAACGATGGCTTTACTTTGCAAAGCACAATAGCTCATCTCTATATAAATAGAGGAGGGTTCCAATGCACCCTCTTTTTTGTGCTCCCAATGCACCCACATTATATATATATTTATCTTAGTTTTTAAAGTCCGAACAGTCGATCCGAGCCTCTCAACATAATCTTCATAACAAAATATGCTTGGAGACCAAATTTTATATTTTTTAGAATTTATTTACTATTTTTTTGGATAGATACAAAATCACTATTTTAAGGAGATTCTGGACCATCCGATAAAGTGATTTTGTATCTATCTAAAAAAATAGTAAATAAATTCTAAAAAATATAAAATTTGGTCTCCAAGCATATTTTATTATGAAGATTATGTTGAGCGGCTCGGATCGACTGTTCGGACTTTAAAAATGGAGATAAATGATGTGGGTGCATTGGGAGCACAAAAAAGAGGGTGCATTGGAACCCTCCTCTATATATATATATATATTTAGGAAAAGGATATGTAGATTGTTTAAACTATTGACTATTAAAAAAATATGTTGACTGTATCTAAAAGAGTCTTATATATATATAGATCACAGTGTAATATATACTGTGTTGAACTTTACTTTCAAAACTCAAATAGTTTCTTATTTGTCTTTAAAAACTTGACAGAGACTGTCGAAAACTCAAAATTTCAATTGAATATATTTACTTAAAAAATATTTCCGATCTATAAATTTTTGAGGATCTAAGTACGTACTGAAATTGATATTAATTTTCTTAATTGTGGTTAGATATGCTAATTCCTATCATTTATTCCTTAATAACTATCTCTTTAATATTAAATAAAATAAAAATGTAGCAACTTTTCAGATATTTAAGGAAATCAAAGATGTTTTTCTGTTTTTGTTTTGAATTCTCATTATTGTCTTTTTTTCTTTTTTAAAGCTTAGCAGTGGCAATATTGTCTTTTGCCTCTCTACCTGAATATACTCCCTAGCTTTTTATTCTCTGGCTTGATTTGACCGGCATTTTTATTAATATTCATAATTAAATACAAATTATTAATAATACTCAGCTTAGCTGGGTATTTTTAAAAATGTTCAAACCGGCCAAAAAATGACCGGCCGGGATTAAAATTAGGACCGGCTATTTTTTGGCCGGTTGGGAATTTTTTTTTGTGTGTTTCAGAATCTATAAATATCCCGTTTTCTCTCTCCTCCCTCTCACAACTCACTCAAACTCCTCAGAAGAGAAAGATATGAAGAGAAAGAGAGAAAGAGAAGATGATTTCCGAGGCGTAAAGGGCGATTGCAGAGGTGTTTTTCAGGTATTTTTTTTTATTTTTTTAGAAAATGTTTAGGATTAATATAAATTGTCTAACAAACCGTAGATCTTACCATGACACTCAAATTCGAACTTCAAAAAAGAGGAAGTGAAACCGCACGCAATGCTTGCATATCTCTCGCTAAAAACTTTTGGATGGGTGAAGTCCGCTTGAAGAGACGTTTATCTCGTTTTCTTCCACCCAAAGATGTTGAAGAATACATGACTACAAATGATCTGACTATTAGAAACGTTTTGACGAGAACTTCGGCGATATCGACCCTCCACTTGAATGGGAAGTGTGCCCCGCATGTTTTGTCCAGAGAGATATTGCGGAGATGTTCTTTTGTCATCTCTGTGGCATAGCCGTTCACCCCAAATATATCGACAAGAATATAGATCTGGTAAACGACTATCGTTTCCAAATATGGGAGTGTGTTGCGTGCTGCTGCAGGCCTTCGGAAACGACGGGAGAAAGTTCTACTACTCGTAAGCCATAGTCTTTTTCATATGAGAATATGCTTCGTAGTATTTTATGTTAGACCGGGTTGAAATATTTTATATTTGAATTTGTATTATTTTATGTTTGGATTGTTAGATTTTATGTTGTAGACTTAGCATTTTGTTATTGTTGTTTTGTTGTTTATCTATTCAAACAAAACCAATTTATTTTAGTATAATTTAGCATAATTAGCATAATTTAGTTTATTTTAGTCTAATTTAGCATAATTTAGTTTACTTTAGTATAATTTGCTAAATAAAAGAGATCTAAAAAAAATATAAATACTACCATAAAAATACCATAATCTAATCCACACATAAAATACCAAATATAGTATACAAAATATAAATACTACAAAACAATCTAACTAAAACTACCATAAAAACCTGGGACCACCGCGATGCTAGTCGTCCCCTGTTAACTCTGTCCGGTAGTCCCTCCCATACTCCCTGATCAGGTAGTCCCTGCCAGACTCTTTGATCAGGTGTAACGACATCAGCTTTGGCCTCTTTGCTCATCTGTACTGCGGTATCCCAGACATTCTCATCCTCACCCCTAGTGACTAGCGGGGGTGTAGAGAAGATGGACTCTGCCAACGATGCCGCATAATCAGGCTGAGTCTGTGACCCGCTACCATTGGCCTCTCTATCGTGTAGCCTCTCTGTAGGATATCGTCATTGTCTCGGTGACTGAACAGGTGAAAGTCTATCAAAATCATCCAGACTGAAAGATAGCCCCTCCACGTCCATAGGCTCAAACTCTGGAGCCTCCTGCTGCCTAGCGGTGGCGACATGTACTGCGGACCTTGCAAACATACAAATAATCTAATTTTTCTCTGAAGGAAGAAATTTGTACTAACTTGAAAGATAAAAAATATGACATACTGGAGGTAACACTGGACGTCCCTGCTCGTCATAGTAGGCATGCCAGCCAGTCATGGACAATACCCAACGATGGTAGTCCCACTGTGATTGCTCTCGGGAGGGGGGAGAGATGGAATCTGAGAAGCTCTAACTAACAGCTCATCATGCTCGTACGGATCTATCGCTCACCAATCGATATTCTCTCCAGCGTCTCGCAACATATTGATGATTTGCCTTTCATGCCCGGCATCCTCAATGAGTACGGCATGCTCATTTATTTTCATGCACCCGATAACTCTCCAACCCCTTATTCAAAAATTTATAAACCAATCAGTTAATAAAAAAAATGTATGGTTTTAGGTACATTACCGCACGAGCCCAACGACGACCGTTGAGGGTGTAACCCTCATGTCCGGCATCAATCCGATCGTAGAGGTAGGCACCGTAGTCTCCCGCCAAATAAACAGTTGCCATGCCAACCCGCAAGAACCAAGACTGATATCTCAATCTCGGATGTCCTTGGGTCTATGTAACCTCATCTGGCATCTGCCACATCTCATCCAATCTTGGATGCTCTGCCTGCGGATAATGCTCAACCCAGAACAGACTCTAGTTTCTGCCCAGTGCCGTGTGCTTAGTCCTGTAAGGAATATGCTAGTTGCAATACAAATGTAACAAGTAATATGGTGATATGAAATAATAGAATATATGACTTACTGGTGTAGCCTCTTTATCTCAGACCTCGGCAAATCCGGATCTGCGAGAATCAATGGCACCTACCCGAACTGACTTACAATGGATAATGATACTCCATAATCCAAAAGCAGACTAGCGGTCCCCTGTACCACCAGCTATCCCGCTGAACCAGTGTAACCTCTAGCAATCTCTGACTTTCGTACAATGCATTGTAAGGAGTCCAGACAACCTACTATGGAACTAGACTCTACAACTGTGCTCGGACCGGCATAATATCCAAGGGATGTCTGTGGCCCTGATCAACGTAGCTGTGGGTACCGTGCCATTTCTTACCGTATGCAGGGCATCTATGAATAGCTGGTTGTCCCCAATCTGGTTCGGGCTCATTCGGTCTGGGATAGCCCACCGACAGCTGTGACCATGACCAATGGTGCCATAATAAAATCGATCCATACATTTGCTTGGCCTCCTTCTGCATTTTGAAGAATGTTAGCTGTCAAGGTCTTTAGCTTGATTGAGAAAAAAATAAATAAGAAAAGAGCTAGAGACTTACCTTACAAGCATTGCAAAGGCTATGATACAGGAGGGCTAGGACAACCCCACCCTGGTTATACCTCGACGGCTTGTCAAGGTCCTCTAGCAGCGGCATACATCATTGGGACAGCATCGCTGCAGGAATCGGCAAACATGATAGATCCAAAGAGGTCAATGCAAAGTAGATAATAAAAATCTAATAAATTCGAAATATCAACATTTAATAGAAAGAGTTTACAAGTATTACCGCTGAATCTCCTCGGGGGTGGATTCTGCAGTCAGACCAGCGCTAAAGTGCTGTCGCAACTTGGTCATCTGTATATGGTAATTAGATGTCCCATTATGCCCCCGTAACTCGCTTGGATTAGCTCCCAGCAATGAGTCGATGTACTAAGAAAAATGAGTACCGTTAGATACACCACTGATAGGCAAACCCATAGGGCACTAGCATCCTGAAGTGTCACCATCATCTCTCCAAATGGTAAGTGAAACGTATGGGTCTCGGGATGCCATCGCTCCACTAGTCCTGCAATGAGAGATGCGTTGATGATGCCACTCCCACTCTGCACAGTAGCAATATTGTATAACCCTAGGTTGATGAGATACGGGTCCATTATCTCGTAGTACCGCATATGAATGCGCCGAAGCTTGACATCCAAAATCGTTGTGTCCTGCATTTAAAAAAGGAATCCACAGTATATTATAGAGTTAACACATCCAAATTTAAACTTTAAAATTAAACCAAAAGGTGGTGTTTGGTTGTGGACTAAAGCTAAGGTAGGTCAGTCTAAATTATTTATGTTTGGTTGTGCCTAAAGTTATGAGGAGAGAGGGGTGAAATGGTTGAAGGTGAATGACAGTGGGCCCCAGTGGCTTAAAATTGAAGAAAAATTTAAGGCACCTTCTGAGGTGGTTTAATTTAGGCATGTTTAGGCTGCACTAAATTTAAAGCTATTCCATGTTAGGCCAGTCAATTTAAATCGCGTTTGGTGGAATAACAATGGCCTAAAGCCTTTAGTCCACCTTTAGTCCACAACCAAACATGGTGAAAAAGTAAAGTACCTCACGAGAAGCTAGTGAGACTCGGTGATCACTATGTGACATCCATAGAAGAGGACTGAAATGCTCCGTGCTATCAGTGGCGATCGGCTCATCATCAACAGCTGGTACCGGCTGAGGTCGAGTCCTGGGTCATCCTCTAGCCATTCTAATTTCATAACAATTAAGGTAAATGTTTAAGATTATTCTTATTCTAAATTATGCTAATTATACTAAAATATACCAAATTATGCTAAATTATGCTAAATTATGCTAAATTAGGCTAAAATATGCTAAATTAGGCTAAATTATGCTAAGTTGTGCTAATTATGCTAAGTTAAGCTAATTATACTAAAATATACTAAATTATGCTAAAATATGCTAAATTATGCTAAATAGGCTAAATTAGGCTAAAATATGCTACAATAGGCTAAATTATGCTAATTATTCTAAAATGTGCTAATTATGCTAACTTAAGCTAATTATGCTAACTTAAGCTAATTATACTAAAATATACTAAAATATGCTAAAATATGTTAAATTATGCTAAATAGGTTAAATTAGGCTAAAATAGACTAAAATATGCTAAATATGCTAAAATGTACTTAATTAAACTAATTAAATTAATTAAAACTAAAATATACTAATTTTGGTACATATCTAACAAATTCTATCATTTTATAACCATTAAACTAAAATATACTTAATTAAAACTAATTAAACTAATTAAAACTAATTAAACTTAATTAGCACAAATTAAAACTAATTGAGAACTAATACTAATTTTGGTACATTTCTAACAAATTCTATCAATTTACAACCATTTTGGACTTCAAGTAAATTAAAAAAAATAAAAGGGACTTACTTACAAATGTGAGAAAAGGAGGAGAAAATTTGAAGAAAGAGAGACAGTGAGGAGAGAGAGTGTGAATTTTGTGAAAATGAGGTTTTGAAAAAAAACAAAACTCCTGTCATTGTTTTATAAATACCCGGGCCGGCCATTTTTTGGCTAGTTGGGATTTAAATTGTGACCGGCCATTTTTTGGCCGATTGGGAAAAAAATTAGAACCGGTCAATTTTTGACCGATTTGAACATTTTTAAAAATACCCAGCTTATAAGCTGGATATAATTAATAATTTGTATTTAATTATGGATATTAATAAAGATGTCGGTTGATTTGATCCATCAACATTTTACTCTCCTAATAATCGCTCTTTTCTCTCTCTTTGTATTGAATCCGAAAAAAAGGGATTTTTTTTATTTTCATTCTCAACAGAAAATGAAAAACTCTCTCCTGTCATTTGTGTCGAGAGAAAATGAAATAATTTTTCCGTTAATTTTCCTCAATTTAATTAAAAGTAACGACAATTCTAAATTATCTTAGTTAAGATTCAAATATACTCTTACAGATAGTGTTTGACACGTACAGTCCGGATTTGTGAATTTGAAATCCAACAGTGCGAAGAGGAGAGAAATGAAAGCAAGAAGTGAATCACCATTATAATTAATTAAGATATATAGGCATAGCTTATAGCTAGCTTAGCTAGCAGTGAAACTCTTGAGATTTGTAAGCTTAATTATAAAAATGCATAGATAGATAGATAGATAGATGTTATCCATTGAATTGAATGATTGATTTGAAGATGATGTCGCTGTCAGTGGGACCCGGAGAAAAACATAGTTGAAGAGGATATTTGATATTTGATAGAATTAATTAGGCATAAAGTCACCTGCCGATTGTTTCAATTAATTTAAATTTTAAAGGGATCAAACTGCAACAGAACATCTTCTATAATAACGAAATCTCACCATTAATTAATTCTGTTTCTCTAGGTCAGGTTTGCCTAATTTAATTAAGCACTTAATTCGCATAATTCAATTATTAATTGGTTAATATTCATCTTCACAATTTACTAATTAAGCAAATATCTTCTAGCTAGGTTAGTTGTTAACTTAATCAAATGCCTAACTTGGAATATTGGATTTTCCTAAATGCATGGGTTAATTAATAATCTCACAAATCAAATCACAACGTACAGTACTAATTAATTAAAACTCCAAAACAAATCAATCACAACGTACAGTACTAATTAATTATATATAATCCAATTCAATAATTAATTGAAACAATTAATAATCAAATATCGAGGCTAAATGCCTAACCCTAAGAATACAAGTATTAATTAATTTAGCCTCTCAATTCAAACTACGTACGTACGTACTATTAGTAGTTTTCAATTTAATATTTTTTTGTTTTATAAAATATTACTTTTTCGTATAAAAAAGTTAATTAATATTAATTATTTTGATAAAATTAACTATGCAATATAACATTAATTAGTTCATCCAATAATTAATTAAATTGAAAACTAGCTACTAGCTATTAGGTGTAATTTAATTAGGATAAGACATGAAAAGGAAAACATGAGGAGGGGATTAATTAATTGGTAATTGATCGATCCTTGCATTTTTGCGACACGTATGAGGTTACTCGAAGCAACCCCGGCCGACCTACCACTCTACCAGTCTCCCATAAAAATTAAAGGAGAAATTAAGAAACAATTTTTGGCAATCATCGATCACATCCAACAATTATATATATTACGGGGGAAATTAAAGATAGATATGCTTCATATATATAGAATAGAATATATGCATTTTATGCTAAGGATAAGATATATATATACGTACGCATGCATTTTATGTTTGATAGTGGGATCTAATTAATTAAGATTGGAATTAAGTCCTAGATTTGAAACTAGACCAAATCTATATATAATTAATTGGTCAAATTTGGAAATCATATTAATTAATTAGTATATATGTCAATTACTTGTATATATTGTACAACAGATCATGAGGAATACAATAAGGATTGAGAAAAGGCTAGAAACCTTTAAAGCTGTACCTCTAGTAGTATAGTATTAGTATAGTCCACTATTTATTATTCATTCATTGTATTTATTTATATACGTGGGAGTACGTCATCCGATTCCTCCTCTTTTATAATATATACAGTGAGAAAACGTACGAGTGTAGCACTAGCTAGTGCACTAACGTTAACACCCATTCAATATTTGAATAGAATTAAAAATATATGTGGGTTCCACTTCCATGGCCCATGGGGGGTGGGGTCCTTTAGTTAGTAAGTATAGTGGCACTCACCTACGCATGCATTGTCTACTATATAATATATAATGCGCTCTGATTACAAAAATCTCAGAAATTAATGTACTTGATAGATAGATAGATATGTATATGTATTAATTGCTATATATCCATCTCCTTTTGGAAAATTGAAAGCCACCTAGATCTCTCTCTGTGCTAGCTAGACCCCCCAAGTCAACTCCAATTTGTACATCACGCACTCACATATAAAGAATTTGTTAATTTGCTAATCAAATATTATGGCTAATTAAATAGCATCACAAGCACAATCTAGCTATATATTCCTTACAGCTAGATTCTTAAATTTAATTAATTTTGGATGTCCATATATATACTACTGTTGTAACATGCATTTACCATATTTAATTTATACTCCAATTTCAACTACTGCTAAAAAATGATGCTTAACGTACGTGTCGGTAAAATAATAATCAAATTGATATATATATAAATGAAGAGAAGAGAAGAGAAGAGAAGTTTGGGTAGTATAGTAGAGTAGAGTAGAGTAGAGTACAGTACAGATAAGAAGGCATCACTTTCGCTTTTGCCTCCCTGCAGCACCACAAATTAAACAGCCGCACTAACATATATAAAACTCACCTTTACTTTTTCAACCTTTTTAAGAGCAACAAGCTAGCTAGCCTGCTGTTCAAGGCAACCAAACCAAACCAAACCAAAGTGCATGTTAGATCATTAACCTATCTCTTCCCTCCTCCCCTCATGTGGCGCCTGATCAAGCGGCGAAATACCCGTGTGGCAGATGAAAACATGCATCTGCATATGCACGTGCAGCAGCCGGGAGACCAAGATGCAGCCGGGCCCGGGCAATCTGGAATTGCCAGATTGGCATCCACAGTTGGTGCTTTGTTGGCACTCATCTTACACTGGGTAGACAACAGTGAGGCAGCTGCAGCTGGAGTACACATGGCACATGAGTGGCAGAGGCTACAGTCTGACGAGGTCAACGCCATCATCGTGCAAGATAGCATGCGTTATGCTATATATGTATAATTAATTCATCACTCAATCAATATGTTTGGATTTTCATTTCAATTTTATCAGACTACGTGGCACATATCATATATATATAGTATGTAGTTTAATTTGTCTTGTTAAGAATCAAATATCAAATTAATTTCGTAAAATTCCATGTAATTAACTGTTATGCTTATGCTTATGCTTACATTAATTATCTCTATGCCCAAGTTAAGGCTTCGATCGTGACCGACTGCTATGGTACAGTACCATACCGGTAATAGTCTGTGTGGTACAGAAATCAATATTAATTAGTTCTTCAAAGACTCCAGCACATTCTCTTCTCCAGTTAAACATTCCACCAGTCCTTCAAAGAAATAATAAGAGAGACAAAATTTAATTCATGGGAGAGCACAGATTTTATATACTGGTATTGATTCTGAACCATGCATACGGATCTAATTAACCAATATATTCTAATTCAATTTAGGAACAAATCCAAAAAAAAGAAAGAAAGAAAGGGAAAGCTAGGGTCTGGCAAGAAAATTAAAATAAAATAATCCGACAACTGTTACAGTGGTACAGCACCTCTTGTTGTTGAATATATATACACATATAATACCTTAATCTGAAGCACTTTTTAGTTTTTACATTCTGTGCCAGTAATATCAGTAAATGTTCCCAAACCCATGCTTATCAGTGAATTGTCAGTACTCAGTAGTAGAACAAGCTTAATTGTTTAATATTTACCGTTGGTATAATGTCGACAATCATTTGTGCCGACAACTAAGTCTGTGGACCAGTTTTGGTTGAATCTGTTTGCAATCTCAAGTGAGTTTCCTTTTGAAAATCCAACAAACCAACACCTTGTTCTGGGTATTCTTGTAATTTCTCTTTTCAGAATGACCCCTGTAAAATTGAAAGAAATAAGAGCACTGGCATGGTACCTGGTAATTAACTATATATGCATTGGTACGTAGTGTACATAGTACGTACCTGGTAACTTTTTCTGAGAAATGACAGCAAAAGCGGCGAAAATGTTTTCTGGGTCTTTTGGTTGGAAGTCAAAAAGCAACACCTGAAAATTAAAAGGAAGGAAATAATGAAAGGACATATATTAATTAAAAGGGGGAATATGTAATTAATTATGTAGTGTGTGTGCGTGTGCGTGTGTATATATATATATATGTGCATGGACCTGACCACGATGAGAGGGTTTGATGAGAACAACGTAATGTCGAAGATGGCGGTGGCCGAAATCGAAATTGTAGGCTGTGGATAGCAGCAGCTGTGCGGGTCCCGGTGCAGCCCGAAGCGGTACTGCTGCGACATAAACAGCATCTTTGGTGGGAGATATAAATATTGGTGCATCTTTAGAAAAAGAAAAGGAAGAATAGAGAAGACTAAGAGAGGAGATGGGCATGAGACTTGTTGGTAATTGCTTTGTAAGAGGAAACGAAAAGAAAAGAGGAGAAGCTGGGAGCCTGAGACTGAGACGCAGAGAGAATAGAGACCTCACAGAGACTTGAGGCTGGCTGACAATTCATTAAGAAAAAAGGAAGCGGGTGCGGGCCCAAAGCCCAAGGCCCAAACAACCTTTTTTTGGTTAAAAAGGCCGGGGCCCAGTTTCATTTTATAAAAAACGAAACAGAGTTTTAATTACAAAAAGAGGGGCAGCCCATCAACTGCCTTGGTCCCCTATCCAATCAGGCTTAACTAAAAACTGACACCCATACTAACAGAAACAAGAAACACAGTATAGTGAACCACATGAAGGAAACCAAATCTGACAAGCATCCCATCAAAGGGCAAGTTTCGATCACACAAAACAAAGCACTAATACTAAGCATTCAACAGCTAAGTGCTTTCTTGAGCTGAATCAGGCCCAAACAACCTTCATTTATTGTATATATTAAAAGCAGTGGAGTACAGGTATTGACTGTTGTATGTCTTTAATTAATTATTGCATTGCAGATGGAAAGCGAGCGAGGAATTGCTTGAACCAATGAGCCGATTTCTTGGGATATCTCTTGAGACCATTCTCATAATCAACAAAATTGATGCCAAAGCGAACCGTGTATCCATCTCGCCATTCGAAGTTGTCCAATAATGACCAAGCAAAATAACCTTTTACATTCACTCCTTCACTGATTGCAGCGTGCAAGTATCGGAGATGGTTGTAGTGATACTCGATTCTGAAATCATCCTTCAATGCCTCCCCAACTGGTAAGCTCTTATTGTTATATTCATCCACCCCTGCAGGCATGCATCCATGGGTACATTCAGGCATTCATTTTTTTTAACAGGTAAGTATAAATGAATTAAATATGTAATTAATTAACGTACCATTCTCTGTGATGTAGATAATTGGATCATTATACTTATTCTTTATATAGACTAACAATTCCCTTATCCCTGGGGGATAAATGTATAACCATCTTGAAGCAGCCTGTTTCAATTTTCATTTGGAGAACTCAAACTAATTAAGTAAGTAATCACAGATCGAGACAAATTGGTATACTATTAATTCAATAAAAAATTAAGCATAATTTAATTACCCTTGGACCAATTGGGATCCCGTTTCTTTCATGTGTAAGATTGACCCGAGAGTCAGTGGTGTAAGTATGGTTCACAGATTGTTTCACCCCAATTGCATAACTTGATGAATAATAGTTCACCCCAATGAAATCCAATGATCCTTTTACCATCTCAGATTCGTTCTTTGTGAATTTTGGCAAACGTTCTCCAACCAGTGCTCTCATCATCAACGGGTAATCTCCTTCTGTTAACGGATCCATAAACCTGACCATGAATTAATTCAATTTTCAGATGTACATACAAGTATTAAATCATTTAGAAGTTTAATTAGTAGTTACCATCCGAATGAGAAATCAAGAGTACGTTGTTGTGCATCAGCATCTGATTTGGACGAAGAGTAGGGGAGACACCAAGTAGGATTCAAAGTTATTCCGATTGTGCCCCTCTGAGATGTCTGGTATTTTTGTCTGTAGAGCCTGACAGCGGCCCCATGAGCAAGCAGCAGATGATGGCAGGCAGAGTAAGGCTCTGTTGCAGAGTTGCTGTGACGGCATGGGGGCATTGAACCAGTCGCATATCCACCTGAGCAGAAGCTGAGGGGCTCGTTGAACGTGATCCACTGCTTCACACGGTCCCCAAACTCAAAGAAGCACACCTCGGCGTACCTCGCATAATCCTCCCTAATTCAAATGCACCATATAATAAGTTAGGAAATGCAAAAATGAAATCCAAAATAAATAAAGAAAAGAAAGAAATGAGCGACTGACACAATATTAGGGCTGAGAAAACCAGAGTATTGATCTTCCAAGGCTTGAGGGGAGTCCCAGTGGAAAAGTGTGACAAATGGCTTGATCCCTACCTCACTCACTCAGTTTAATTACAACATTAATTAATTAATTAATTAATTAATTTACATATATAATTACAACATTAATTTTCATTCAATCTTCACCCTTGGAGAGGAGCTCGTTGATAAGATTATTGTAGTAATCCACACCAGCTCTGTTCACTCCTCCACTCAACCTCCCATCTGTATGTTTCAATTCAATTCAATTCAATTCAATTTAACTCAACTCAACTAATTAATTAATACTACTTAACCTATTATTTCCATGGAAGTCTATGTATAGTATTTCTTTCTCGAAATTCTCCAAGTCAACAAATTAAGAACTATTCCCAATTTAGCAACCATCACACACACATATATATACGATATTACCAATTAAATTATAGTAATTCAACAAATTAAGAACTGTTTTGCATCAGAAGATATATATATAATTAAATTATAGTAAATAATGTAAGAATTAATTAGAGAAAAATCACAATTTAAGGATAAACATGGAATTTAATTACTTGGAAGAATCCGAGTCCAAGAGATTGAAAATCTGTATGCATCCATTTCCATTTCCTTCATCATCCTCACATCTTCCTGTCATTTACACAACTTCAATTCAATTCAATTATATGCTCTGCTCTGCTCTGCTCATCTATCTATAATTCTATACTAATTAATTAATTCTACCAAAACAAAAAATTAATTAGAGCAGCTAGCATGCATGAACCAACCTTATATCTGTGGTATGAGTCGTCTGCCACATCGCCGTTGCTATGATCATCAATTTTCTCTGTCACACAAAATTACACGGCTCGTCTAGTCGTTGCAACAATGAATTTAAATAGAATTAAGGTAAAATAAGAGATGGAGAGGTAATTAATTAAGCACCAACCAGGGTGGAGATGAGTAAAAGTGTCCCAAATGCTGGGGCCTCTACCTCCTTCCCTTGCACCGCCTTCATACTATTTATTAATTAGAGGAATATCAACTTATTAAATTAGGGGAACATTAGTAGTGAAAAAAGAAAGCCAAGCTAGAAAAGTTAGAAGCAAATATATAAAACCTGATAAGCTGCAGAGGCGGTACCGAAAATGAAACCCTGGGGAAAGCTACTTCTGTTAAGGTCGTACCGGGCATCTCCCCTCCAACCAAAACATAATAAAAAAATACTAATCACAGAAACCGCAACCACAGTTATTTCTCCCATGTTAATTATATTCGCTCTGCTCTGCTCTGCTCTGCTCTGCTCTGCTCTGCAATTAATATATATTGCTCATGCATTAATGTTGCGTGAATGAAGGCATGAAGTAAGTATTTCCATTTCCTGCTGTCTATTTCTATCAAACCACATGGCAAAGGGATGCATGGGGACCCCATTCAAACGTGCCAACTAACTTCCACTAACATGCGTGTTGCATTAATTATCTTTTTTTGCTTATTTTGGTCTAAAGACAGCTCATGCTTTTGGAGAAGGATTATTTTATTCAATCTCAAAAGAAACGTGGCAACTAACCCCCTACTGATGTGGACTGGCGTGCTGCCTCAGAAATCTTTGAATATGGTCAATTCGCAAGTAGCACAATTCTCTAGTTTGTTCTCATGTATTTAGATGTCACAATGAGATGATAGATTACTTAGCAAATTTAGGGGGAAGAGAAAGATTTGATTATACATGATATATTTTACCGATGTTCTATTTGTCTATTTGTAACTCTCTGATGTAAAACTCTTTATAAGTGAAATGGAAATTGCCTAAGGGCGCTTTGGATGCAAAAAAAAGAATACCAGTCCTCTTATAATTTTCATATATACTTGCAGCTATTAATAAGCTGTTGAAGGCACAAAAGTTGAATTAGGTGAAAAATGAAACGGCCAATTATGTACAAGGGTCGAGTTATCTGATTTTGACAAGCAAATCCGTCCAATCAATCTAGCCCAGATGGTCAATATCAGATGCAAACGGGAACAGTTACGGTATTTCATTTCAAGCAAGCATAATTTGGAGTTTCATGGACCCCCTCAAAAACAATTAATAGACATAAAATAATTGGTCTGTATGTGTGTTGCTTGAGATTTATGTGGGAATGAAAAGAAAGGAAAAAAGAAAAGATGAAGAAAGGGTAAAATGGGTAATTTGTAAATTTAAAATGAGTTTTATTAGAAAAATCAATTTAAATTGGATAAATTTGTAAGTTTTTGAACTTTAGAAGGGTAAATATGATATTATGAATTTTAGAGAGGGGAGATACGTAATTTCAAGGTTTTTGAGGGGCATATATGAAATTCCCCAAAATAATTTGGTTACTTCTAAAAACATCATCTATCTGGTTGCCGACAAAATAAATGATCCAGTTTCTTAAAATAGTTTGGTTCCTTCTAATTCATAAAAAAAAAAATGGTCTATCTGGTTGCCAATAAAATGATGCGGTTCCTTATGATTTGCCGACAAAATAAATGATCAAGTTTCTTAAAATAATTTGGTTCCTTCTAGTCCATAAAAAAAATCATCTCTCTGGTTGCCAATAAAATATTTAATGCATTTCTAGAAATAAAAAAATTATGCTTTCAGCCGGAGACCACAATGTGCATTATGAAAATTCCGTTGCTTTTCTTCGTAGAAAAGCAACTTCCTGCTCTCCTTTTTCTGCTTATTTCTCTATCACGTGATCCTCTTAACGGAAAACAAAGAGCTGCTTTTCACGTGATCCTCTTAACGGAGAACAAAGAGCTGCTTTTCTACAAAGAAAAGCAGCGGAGTGGAATCCCTTTTTTTGTCATACCTGGCTCTCTTTTTTTCGTCATACCTGGCTCTCTGTTTTTTCTTTCGATTTTAGTTTTGAGTTGTTACGTGGAAGGTCTCTTCGGATGTACTTTTTAAAGGTTCTTCATAAATCAAGCTCACTGTCAGGTTTAATGAAACTTATTTCCTATTTTTTTTATGACTTCTCTTTCTGTCTCCAGTCTTCCTCTCCGTTCATCCTTTCTTTCTTTTTATTCTCCATTTTATGTATAAATGGTCACCTCCAATTTATCTTGCTTTTGCATTTTCTTATTGCCTTTTGAATTGTTTTCTCTATTTTCTTCTTTCTTTTTCATTTTCTTCCCTTATTTTCCTTCTATATACTTTTTATAGGGATCAAAAGTATTTTATTTTTCAATTTTTTAATTTTTTTATTAAAACAAGCTTATGCCAACCAAAAAAAAAATGATTTCCGATCCAATTCGACCGATTCCAATTTTACAGTCAAGTGACCGATCGATTCTAATTTTTTCTTCTATAGTACCAAGTTCATAAAGATTTTTGCTTATTCCTAACAAAAATCTTTACTATGCCACTATATATTGATAGACTTATTTATCCAGCTCCACAAATTTTAGTGACAATTTTTCTTGTTAAAAAAATATTTTGGCGATTAATATTTTATCTTTATTTTTGCCAATTAACATTTTATTCATGGCTCATATGTATCTATTCAATGGCACTCTTTCATTTGTTTATCCGGCCCTTACTATGTTCAGTAAGATGGATAATGTTTATCAGGTACAGATAAGGGTAATATTTTTTTTCTATTAACATAACAGATAAGGTATGAAAATACTTTCACCCGATCCGTTTCGTACCCGTTGACACCCCTAATTGCACACACTAATTAACTCTTGGATATTCATACTGCCTCAGTCACCTGGCATACTAAACTAGCTACTGAACTTCATTAATTAGCTAGCAACTGAACTAACCGGAGGCAGATCAAGACAGTGGATATTAATTGTTATTCTGTATATCGATCTTCATTGTGGTGTTGTACTCGTTGTAAATAATTCTAAGTTGTGTTCGTATTTGATAGCAAGGTACGTAGAGCGTAGGGAATGGCGTTTTACAGACTTGGTCAATTTTTAATCAAAAAGTTAGTGAGTTGCTGTCTGCTCACCAACCTTCAACAATAAAAAAAGAACTGGTTCATTGAACCTCACATTTATTACATCCAATCTTCAAACTAATTAACTATTTTAAGTCTATATCAGTGTTGTAAATAACGGTATGCGGTCGTCGGACGGATGGGGTACCGCCAAGCGATTAATCGGTATGCGGTCGATTAATCGGAATTATGCGGATAATTTAACGTTTTTATTAAATTTATGTATATATATCATAATTTATTAAAAATAATTTATTGAACTCATTAAACTTATCAAATAAACTTAATCTAACTTAGTTTTATTATTATAACATGACACTACGCTTATTTCTTCTTAACACATAAATATTTTTACATGTGTAAGTAACACATTTATTTAATGAAAAAATAAATTTGAGAATTAAGTTTTTTCAAATACTAATAACATATTATTTGAAATAAATGAAACATTCCAACATAAAATCACTAAACTTAGTTTATGATAACAACTTAATTTCATAAATGTACACGTCGTACTAATTGAAAAAATTACATTAGTAAGAAAAATATATGGTATATAAATAATAGAAGAAGAGTGATGCTACAGTACTATGCATAGCATGGATTGGGCATTGCTACGGTTCAATATTTGAGTTTTCAAAATTCTAACGGTCGATCTGAATCGTTCAACATGATTATAAAATAAATATGTACTTGCAAACCAAATTTTACATTTTTTCGAATTTTTTTACTATTTTTTTAGATAGGTAGAAAATCACTTGATCTGAAAATTCTGGACCGATTAATCGGAATAAACGGCCGATTAATCGGAATAAACGGCCGATTAATCGGAATAACGGCCGATTAATCGTTCTCATCCGCAAACAGGCATCCGTTTAGCATATTCGTAACGGTTTGGCCGCCGTTAACGTTTAAACGGCCGTTTAGTCGGCCGTTAAGGCCGTTTTTTACAACACTGGTCTATATATATTAATTCCACATCTGCACGCAACCATAAACAGTCACTCATATAGTCATTTAGCAGCATTGGTACAAGTGGCACCCTCTCAGACTCTCAGTGGTCTCATTTTCTGTTGTACATTGAAGTGATCTCTTTTGGATTCTCTGTCCAATAATCCATCAAAGTACAAATCATATGCATTTGTCTTATTAATTTTTGTACATGATCGTTAAAACAAATATCATTTCTTCTTCTTCAATGACCATAGGCATCTGGCAGATGCAATTATACCATCAACGCGCGGGTCCCCAATGACCATAGGCATCTTCGCAATCACCCATCCAAAAAAATCACAATTTTGTTATATAGAGATATTTAATGAACAGATGGATCTTTAGAAAAAGAAAAGGAAGAATAGAGAAGACTAAGAGAGGAGATGGGCATGGGCATGAGACTTGTTGGTAATTGCTTTGTAAGAGGAAACGAAACGAAAAGAGGAGAAGCTGAGAGCCTGAGACTGAGACGCAGAGAGAATAGAGACCTCACACTCACAGAGACTTGAGGCTGGCTGACAATTCATTAAGAAAAAAGGAAGCGGGTGCGGGCCCAAAGCCCAAGGCCCAAACAACCTTCATTTATTGTATATATTAAAAGCAGTGGAGTACAAGTATTGACTGTTGTATGTCTTTAATTAATTATTGCATTGCAGATGGAAAGCGAGCGAGGAAATTGTTTGGTCTAGAATTAGAGTAAAAGGCAGAGGGTGAGTTTACCGAAGGTGAAGGCAGAGGCTGGAGCTTGGGACTGAAGAAGCTGCTCATGGGTGAGAACCATGGAGTGAAGGTCAAGAAGGGTGAGATTCTCCTTGGTGGATACAGCTGCCACAAAAGAGTTGAAGTCAGGACCTAGCCCGGCAAGGATATACATCATCAGATCTTCATCAGGGATTGGATGACCAATGAACGAGAGCTCGTCAGCTATTGATCTGAGTTGTTGAAGAAAATCGGTGCAGTTGGAACCGCCCTTTGTGGTGGTCTGAAGCTTGCGGCGAAGCTCAGTTAAACGAGCACGGCTAGTGGCTGAAAACGACTGTCGAAGATGAGTCCAGAGCTCACGAGAGGTGGAACATGCACAACAACATAATAGACACTTTTCGCGACGGAACTTCGTCGCGAAAAGTACCGTCGCAAAAAGAAAAGCACGTTTATGACGGTTTAGCGTCGCGAAAAGTGCCTGTCTTTTGTAGTGATGTGACAACTTGTCCCAGCAAAGTTTCTGACAGAGAGGATCGGAGCCAACCAAGAATAAGTTGGTCCTGAATATGCCACTGTGTGGATTCATTTTGAGTGGCATCGGTGGGGAGATCTGAATCCAGAAATTTGAAGAGACCATGACCATGGAGAATGGGGGTAATATGTGATTGCCAAGAGAGAAAGTTGGTTCTAGTAAGTTTGGTTGCTACAGGGTGGTTGAGATGAATGAGATCGGGAGTAGAAGGTGGATTGGAGGAAGGGATGGCGGTGGGAGATGTTGTCCTAAGGCACCACTAATTTACTTTAAAATTGAAACTAAATACAAATAAAGTAAATAGAAGAGTTTAGAGAAAATTGACACGCGGGATGTTAACGGAGTTCGGCAAAATGACCTACGTCTCCGGGGCGTCGCAACCGCTTCTCGGTGCGCCTTTCTATTACCCAATGAGAAAGGTTACAACTTGTGAACCGGTGAGCCCTTACAACCAATGGAAAGTCACTCGGCCAACTAAAGTAGAGAACGAAGTCTCTAAGTCTAAAGTCTCAAGAGAAATACTCACAAAAACTAACTCTAATCTAATCTAGCAAGATTAGTGAAAAAGATTTGAGGTTGTGTAGAGGAATTTTGAAGTTTTAATTCTCACAACAATGGAGGGAATATTGCACAGTGAAATCGCGCTTTTTAAAAGCTGGGGGCGGCTCTTGATTATTTGGAAGAAAACCTAATTGCTCTATTTATAGAGGCAGCTTCCAAAAGAGTATTCTGCCTACAATCGTTACCAACGATTGATTAATTGTTACAACGATTAGTACTAATATGCAATTAGGGTTTCAGCCAAATTCAAAATTCTGCGAAACTTTCATAATCGTTACAACGATTGTATAAACGTTGGTAACGATTACTCTCTGGAAGAATTGTGTTATTTCTCGCATTCTGATTTTCTGTGCAGTTATTTTAATCGTTACAACGATTAGATAATCGTTGGTAACGATTGTTCCCTGACTTCAACATCAAATCTATTTTACCAATTATATGATTTTACAATTTAAAGTATTGATAAAACTTGATGATTTCTTCAGGACAACAGATCCAAATTGCAATTCCAATTGTCTTAAACCTGCGAAGTATCTTAACTCAAATAAATTGTTAAATTCAATTATTGTATGTTTTGCAAATTAGTCAAATAGTATACTAAGAGTATTGCTTGCAACAACAATCTCCCCCTTTTGACGATTTGCAAAACATACATCGCAAGCAAGTGCATAAATTGATTTGAAATTATATTTCCCAATTTTTTTTATTCCCAATTGTCAATTTTGCATGTCTTGCAATTTCTCCCCCTTTTGAAAATCGACGAAAGGGAAGATAACTGACGAGTGCTCCCCCTCAAAATAAGCACTCCCCCTTAATGGTCGGAATATAGGAAAAAAATATAAAGCACATCACACATTCCAAAAATAACATAACAAAAAGTATAGAACAGAGAATAATTCAACCACTGGAACGAAGCTACTAATAAGCATAAAAAGTTTGAAAGTCCTACATGACATGCAAAGCAAAGTAATTATAAGTTCCTAGCATAGCAATCGAATAAAACGCAACAATCTAAGGACTAGGAAATAAAAAACAAATAGCGATCAGTGAAATAATAATAAAAAGGAACTAGATGTCATCGTCAGGACCATCACCATCGGCATCATCATCATCATCACCATCATCAGCCGGGTCATCATCATGAACACCACTGCCCGCTCTAAAGCGTCGCACCCAACGCTTAGCAAGATCTGTTTGAGCATCATCAAGGGATTGAATATTCTTGGCATTGAGGCGAACACCCTTATGGACCTTGTCAATTTTAGTACCGAGGTTAGAAAGACTGGAAGTGATGCCGCGCAACTGATCCATAACCCAAGCCATTTCAGCGGTTGAGGCCTGTGGTGGAGCCGGAGCGTCGGAAGGTGGGGCTTGTGGAGGGGATGGTGGATTGGCTTCAGTTGGATCCCAATATTGATTTGGAAGTGCATTGGGAGCTTTAATCCATCGATTGACGGGACGGTTCTCAGGGCGAAGACCGGGTGGGCCACTTGCGGAGGCCGTTAAAGACCAACCAATATTAGGCATTTCACTGACCAAATTGACTGGGCCGAGAAGAGTTAGGTCAGGTGAAAGATGAATTCCATTGAGACGCATAATTTTGTGAATAATGTGAGCATAAGGTAAATTATAAACCTTGATGTTGAATGCATTTATCATGTGACGGAGAATGATATACGGAATGTTGAAGCGTTTCTCATCCAAACAAATGAGATGACGCATGTAGAAAGTCGCATTCCATTCCATGTTGGTTTTGATTTTGGATTTTGGAGTGAGAATATTGTTGACCAAAAGGTATAGCAACCGATGAAGGGATGGAAGATGTGAAGCATAAAGAGGGGCACCAACTCGATTTGTACGGTCAAACCAGGTTTTGTAATTATCTGCCGTATCTACGGCTGTGTCGGGCCATTTTCTAAGAGGGTACGATTCATCACCTTCATTTGGTAGTTCAAGCCATTCGGCCAGGTTGTCAAGAGAAAGATCAATTTCAGTTCCACATACATAGGAAGAGGCTCGGAATGGAGACAGAGTCATGAGAAAATTGGCATAAAATACCCGGGTTAATATAGCGTTGTACGGTTCCATACAATTAATAAAAGGTTCCCAATCCCAATGTGCCAAGTACTCATTAATTTTGGTTGTCTCATATGTAGGAAACTCGGCAGAATTCTTATCAAAGTAATAGTAATTGGTCAAATCCCGGTTTTCAAATAAACCAATATAGTTGGTGTATGATTCGGCATCTCGAAATAGGTACCGATTATCTCGACCAATTATCCAATTTGGTGATTGAGGATTAGGGGAATCACCTCTTTGACGAGAGGTTTGGCCTGAGTCAGTACGTTGCAAATAGCAGTTTTGGCCGATTTGGGAGGCATCGTAAATGGTGAAAAGATAAAAATTTACCGATTGAGAAATGAAGCACACACCCGTGAGGAGCACAATGATGAAGACGGATTGTCGATCAAGTGGTTGGATGGCCGGATTTGAGAAGAGGTGAAACTAGGGTTTCGGTGGAGAGAAGAGAAGAGAGAGGAGAAAGTGAAATATAGTGAGAGAATAGGGTAGAGAGGAGAGAGGAGAGAAGAAAAGACTTAAAATTTTGAAGAATGGTGGTTTGTGGAGGCCAAACCGGTGGAGAAGAGGTAGAGTCGGCGGAGAGGAAGAGAAAGAAGGAGAAGAGGGAAGAGGTGCGAATAGGAGGAGAGAGAGGAGAGAAATAAGAGGCGGATCTGACTTTTTGCATTCTGCGGTCAATCGTTATAACGATTGAGTAATCGTTCATAACGATTATGCTCTGGAAATACTGGGTTGACAGATGAAATTTCGAAGAGAAAATTCGGATATTGAAATTTAATTAATCGTTACAACGATTGTCTAACCGTTCCCAACGATTGTTCTCTTGAAATACTGCAATAATAGATGAAATTTCGAAGAGAAAATTCGAATTTTGAAATTTAATTAATCGTTACAACGATTAAGGAATCGTTCACAACGATTGTATTCTGGAAAAAAATCATGGAATGTTGGCGTTTTGCAGTTTGAAGAATTAAGATTTTTTTTTAATTAATCGTTATAACGATTAGTTAATCGTTGGTAACGATTGTGCTCTGGTAGTGTTTTCTAAAGGGCGTCGGAGCGTTGATATGATCAAGTGATTGCTATGCGTCCTATCTAAGATGCAGATGCACTAATTGAAGATAATCATTTGACTAATCAAGTTCAAGCATGTCTAATTTAAACCTTAGTTCATTATGTTGTTGAGGATTTAGGGACTTGGTGAAAATATCGGCAATTTGGTTTTTGGTGTCAATATGGATAAGTTGTATTTCACCTTTCTCAACATGATCCCTAATAAAATGATGCCGTATTTCTATGTGCTTGGTGCGAGAATGGAGAATTGGATTTTTGGAAATCATGATGGCACTGGTATTGTCACACATAATTGGTACGTTGCGGAAGCGTATTTCATAATCTTGGAGAGTTTGAATCATCCATAGCAATTGTGTGCAACAACTACCGGCCGCAACATACTCGGCTTCCGCAGTAGAAAGCGCAACTGAGGTTTGCTTACGGCTCGACCAAGAGACAAGTGATCCGCCCAAGAATTGGCATGTACCACTTGTACTTTTACGGTCCATTCGGTCCCCGGCAAAATCAGCATCGGTGTAACCTATCAAATCTAATTCCGATTGTTTGCCATACCATAATCCCAAATTCAACGTGCCTTTGATATATTTAAGTATTTTTTAACGGCTTTCAAATGCATGTCTTTGGGATTAGCTTGAAATCTAGCACATAGACATACCGCAAACATAATATCAGGTCTACTATCATAGCTCGGTATTGAGTGATGTCCACCGGTGTACCGCTAGGATCAGAGTCAAGATTTGCATTGATGGCCATTGGCGTAGGACTCGTCTTGCTTTCAGTTAATCCAAATTTCTTGATCAACTCCTTAGCATACTTGGTTTGACTTACAAAAGTTCCATCGATAAGTTGCTTTATTTGGAGTCCCAAGAAGAAGTTCAATTCACCCATCATGCTCATTTCAAATTCACTACTCATAAGAGATGAAAATTCCTCGGCAAGTGCTGCATTAGTAGAACCAAAAATGATATCATCAACATAAATTTGCACAATTAAAATTGATTCATCTCTTTTCTTAGTAAAAAGAGTTGTATCATTTTTACCTCTTGTAAAATCATGTTCAATTAGAAAGGAACTAAGTCGACCGTACCATGCTCTAGGAGCTTGTTTAAGTCCATAGAGTGCTTTAGTGAGTCTATAAACGTGATCGGGAAATGTTGAGTCAACAAAGCCGGGTGGTTGTGAAAGTTTTGATGCTTAGATAGCAAGGAATAAAACAAAAAATTTATTCGACTCAAAACAAACGATCTAGTTATTGTAAGTGCAAGAAACAATCTTAATTAGCCTAATCAAGAAGGGAATAAACTAATACCTTGGATTTGATCTCCAAATCAAATCAAGAAGGGTTGTCTTGCTTAGCAACTTCTTATTCCCTTTCTCTTTCAATGGTGGTTGTGCTTAGCTCTTCAAATGACGAGCCTCCTTAGGTATCCACCGAAAGATTAAAGAAATACTTGTATCTCTAAGGCTAGTAAGAGATTAACAAGTAGAACCTTAATCCTAGTTTAACCCTCTTGTTAATTTCTGAAAACTTCTTAGAGGATTTCTAGATCTCAACTCATGAGAGAAAAATGGGAGAGAGGAGAAAAGAGCAAATTTCGGTCAAGATATAATTCACTGAATTTTGACCTTTCGGTACTAAAATCCTTATATCTTTTTCTAGGTAACTCCAAACGACTTGAAATCTTCACCATTGGATTCTAGACTCCAAGGGCTACAGATTACATAGGTCATACGTCCAGAATGGTTAAGATTTTCCCTTTCAAATTCCAGTTCAAATTTACCTAAAAAATCTGTCCAGAAATTTCTTTCCTCTTTAATGAGATTGATTAGATTTAATGACATATTTAAATATTCCTTAAATCATGCCATTACTAATCAATTCTCCCCAGCATATATTTGGGCTTTGGACTTAAACATACTAATCATATTAATATTTAATTAAGTCCACAATCCCATATATTAAAAGGCCAACATATAAATTAATATTCTATGTTAATTTATATGCATCTCTCATGTGTCAAAAGTTATTTAAAATATGTCACACATACTTTAAATATTACTAGGATTATTTTACAACATCTTCATGTTATAAAAATTGTTCATATATTAATAACATATAATTTGTACAAATTAATTATAACTCCTTATAATTAACATAACACATATTATATACATATCACATATGCTTTATTAATATATTTTCTTTTAATCTTTCATATGGTGTGACCCTATGGGATCCCATCATTATAGCAATGAAATTAAACATTTTAATTCCATAAATCAATGATACAACTAGCCATGGTATATTGATTACCCAAATGATGTGGATGAAAAAGCACAATGCAAAATCACGATCCCTGTAACATTAAAAATGTTGTTGTGTCAATTCCTTGCCACATGATATCCAAATAATCGTAAGGTAGGAATGTGTCATCCTTACCAATTATTCTTTCTTGATTTCCTGAAGTTTAATTATGATATGATTATCATATAATCATATTGCATGCACATAATACAAACTTTATCAAGGGCCCAGAGATATCATCGCTTATATTAACATATAAGGGACAATTGTTTCTTGATACGTATCGTTCTTCCGCATAAGTTATATGCACTGTAGTAACTGCCTATATAACTCCTGGTTAAAGAGAGCGTTGGACAGTACCAACAATACATATCCCTTATGTAAGAAAAATAAATATCTCAACCAAAGAATTCTAGACACAATGAAATATTAATGACACAGAACACAATCCATATGATATTTCATTCTTAGGTTTGTCCGTGCCATACATCTCCATGTATGCACATGTGTGATTAGATCGATAACTCCTTATCTATAACCTGTAGAACATGGCTATCATCTAATCACTACACTTATCTTATATGGTCAACCAGTGTACCTTGCTGATTGCCAAGATAAGGGACATTTAAGAGTAAACAAATTTATTCGTTGTAAAGTTCTACAATTTGAGTCATCAACTCAAATGATCCACTAATATGAATACTCAAGGTACAAAATGATAAAATCATTCACTAATAAACTAAACATATCATACATATGATCTGGGTCTAGGACACCAACACTAACAGGTTGTTGAACATATACTTCTTCTTCTAGAAATCCATTCAGAAAAGCACTTTTAACATCCATTTGGAATAAAATAAAACATTTGTTAGAGGCATATGCTAAAAGCATCCGAATGGATTCTAGACGCGCTACGGGTGCAAAGGTTTCTTCGAAATCAATACCTTCTTGTTGCTTATACCCTTGAGCAACTAACCTAGCTTTGTTCCTAACAATATTTCCAAGTTCATCCTTTTTATTTCTAAAAACCCATTTAGTTCCAATAATCATTCTGTCATTTGGTTTAGGTACTAGTGTCCAAACTTTGTTCCTTTCAAATTGAGCAAGTTCTTCTTGCAAGGCGCAAATCCAATTTGAATCAATATTTGCATCTTTAAAGTTTTTAGGTTCAACATTTGACACAAAAGCACAATGCGCAATCATTTGACTCAATCCCGATCTTGTTCTAACCCCTTCCTTAGGATCCCCAATAATATTAGAAAGAGGATGAGAGGAAACTTCCCTTAGTTCTTCGGGAGGTTGATATTCAAATGGTAGAGGTTGTGCTTCTTCGGTTTGCATTGATTCGGTCAAAGGATTCTCTACATAGGGCGTTGCATTCTCTTCGGATTGATTTTGTTCGGATGGTTGTTCACCTATGGGGATTTGATTCTCAGCCTCGTCAATCTCAGGAGTAATATCTTCAACACCTACAATTACAATACCTTTCTCGACCTTTTTGTGAGTAGCTTCATCAAATTTAACATGTACTGATTCAATTACAACCCTTTGACTTGCAATGTAAATTCTATAGGCTTTACTTGTCATTGAATACCCTACAAATATGCCTTCAATTGATTTAGAATCAAATTTTGTTATTTTAGGGGATTCGTCTAGAACAAAGCATTTTGATCCAAATACTCTAAAGTGAGATATTTTTGGTTTGTATCCCTTCCATAGTTCATATGGTGTTTTCTTCAATATCGATCTAATACTAACGCGATTGATCACGTAGCAAGCCGTATTGACTGCCTCGGCCCAAAGATGTTTGGGCAAAGGATATTCATTTAGCATGGTTCGGGCAAGCTCTTGTAATGTTCGGTTTTTCCTCTCGACAACCACATTTTGTTGAGGTGTGAGATGAGCCGAATATTCATGTCTATATCCCCTTTTAGAACAAAATTCATCAAATTTCGCATTTTCAAACTCCCCCCCATGGTCACTTCGAATTCGAATGATTTTTAGACCCTTTTCATTTTCAACACGAATGCAAAATTTGATGAAATTTTCAATTGATTCATCCTTGTGTTGTAGAAATATAACCCAAGTAAAGCGACTATAGTCATCCACAATTACAAATGCATACTTCTTTTTAGCTAAACTAGGTATGCTAATTGGTCCAAATAAATCAATGTGAAGTAATTGTAATGGTTGATCGGTTGATACCATGTCTTTGGACTTGAAACAACTTTTAGTATGTTTACCTTGGACACAAGCATCACATAAGCCTTCAATTTCTAATTTGTGAGTTGGTAATCCACGAACAAGATTTAATTTAACCAATTTTTTAATTGAATCAATTGAAATGTGACCTAATCTACGATGCCATAATCAAGATCCGGTTGTTATGGCACTTAAGCATGTTTCACCGGAGTCAAAATGGGTAAGATGTAAATAATAAACATTTTTCTTTCTCTTACCTGTGTACACTAGAGTATCATCCGAAGCTCTAATTAAGACACAAGCATTAATGTCAAATTTAACATAATAGCCGGCTTCACATAACTTACTAACACTAAGTAAGTTATAGTTCAACCCATCAACAAGGTAAACATCCGATATGGTTAAGTTTTGGTTACCAACCGAACCTAATCCTATGATCGAACTTTTTCTTTGGTTACTATCGAAAGTAACCATCCCACCATCATATGGTTCTAAAGACTTGAAATTAGATTTATCACCGGTCATATGGTGTGAGCATCCACTATCAATGATCCAAGCATTTTCTTTATGAGTAGTAATCAAACACACCTACAAGAGTATATATTAACAATTAACATATACCTTGTTTCAATCTCTCCAATTTTAATATTTTTAGCAATTTTAGTATTTTGGGGAGATTTCAAATACAAATTCAAGCTAGTTTAGCTTTAGGAATCCAAACAACATTTGAATTATTGTTTCCTTTCCTAAATCTACATTCTAATGAGGTGTGACCAATTTTACAACGGTAGTTACAAAATTTCACCGATTGCTTGATATTGCGCGAACCATGAGTGAATGTGGCTTTAAGCTTATCTTTCACTTCTTGAATTTGATTCCTATGATTTTTGACTAACTGATTTGAAACATTTGATAATAAATTTTTGTTGATGTTAGATATAAATTTATTTTGATGTTGGGGAACATCTCTTATCGGACCATTTCTTTGAGTTCTATTGTCTAAATTATTTTTATTTTTGGGTTTATAAAACCATCCATCCGGTCCTTTGAAATAAGTTTTATTTGACCCATTTGGATGGAATGTGTTTCTATCACTATTTTGAAAATTATTTTTGTTTTTATAATTTTTGTTAGAATATCTATACTTAAATGCATGATTTTGAAACTTTTGAGATGTAGTTTGAAGACATTTTTCTTCATTCTTCAAAGGAGTTTTACCCTTTTTGGTGTAAAATTGATGTGTCAAATAATCTTTGCTATCAAATTTGAATTTATTTAAATAGTTATGTTGATTTTCTACACTTATATTTTGAGTATGTCCCCCTTTTACTTTTGGGCCTTGTGAGTAATTTGATTCAAATGAGGAGTGACCTTTTTTGTATCCAATGCCAGTTGTATGAACTTTAGCATTGATCAAATTATCCATGTAATAAGGATCTATACTAGTGATATTTGAGAATTCACTAGGAGATCTTAATGCCCTATTTTTGGTCTCCAATGTTTGAATTTTTACTTTTAACATTTCTATTTCTCCTAAATGTGATTGACAAGAATTCGAATTGAGTAGTACCATTTCTAATTCTTTTACTTTGGACTCAAAATCAAGAAGTTTAGATTTTAAATTTTGTATAATACATTCCTTTTCACGCAATACCCTTTTTGATTCATCAAGCAACCTAGGTGCATTATGACGTGTTAGTATCTCATTCACGAAAGTGCTTGTCTCATTGGTAATTATCCAATTATTGTTCAAATCAATTTCGGGTTCATTGGTCAATTCAGTTTCGGACTCACACCCTTCAAAGTCAGAGTCAAAATGTACCTCATTAGCAGAGCTTGTTGAGGCTTCATTCGTATCATCCACCTCCTTATTATTCCTTGACTTTGCAAGATTTTTGAGAAATTCAATGGTGGTCTCATCGGTGATGTTCTTGTTAGCAATGATTGAGTCCACATCGATTGTTGACAGACCTTCATCCACACTTGCTACCAATGCGAGGTTGATCTCTTGTTCATTTCCCGACTCCGTGTCGGATTCCTCTACATCACTTTCACCAGAGTCGCTCCACATAGCTTGCATTGCTTTTGCCTTTTTCTTGCCTTTGTATCCATCATACTTTTGTTTTGGCCTTCGATCTTGTTTCCCTTCACCATCCTTGTTCTTCAAATGGGGAAATAGTTTGAAACATGTTTGGATGGTGTGCCCTTCTCTATGACATGCAAAGCACACTACTCTTTTGTTCTCATTCTCACGTTCCTTGTTATACTTTCTTTCAAAATCAAGCATTCATTGGAACATTTTGGATAAGAGAAGGGCATCTTTGGAGGATTCATGGTCTATTTTATTTATGAATTGGTCATTTGGCATACGGTTATTTGAGGAGCTAGAGTGGTTACGGTTTTGTGCCGGGAAAGCTACAGTTTTTTATTTAGACTCTTGCTTCAGTTCACCGGATTGTATTAGTTTTTCTTCAAAACTTCTAAAGTGCGCGTACAGTTCATCTGCAGTGAATGATGCATGTGTTCATTGAATTGCTTCTAGAGCACTCACCAATCCTTCCCATCTAGGTCTCCTAAGCATGACTCTTAAGAGCTTTCCTACAATTTTATCATTAGAAAGTGGTTCTCCTAATTCGATAAATTCATTTTGTATATGCATAAGTCTATTATACATTTCTTCTATGGTTTCACCATCTTCTACCTTGAATATTTTAAATTTGGTCTCTAACTCGGTTATTTTGGTTCTTTTGATTTGGGTGTTACCCTCATACCGATTTATAAGGGCATTCCACATTTCTTTGGCGCTAGTTAAATTACCAAAAATCAAGGCAACTGATTCACTAACTGCGTTTAATATTGCATTAACCGCATTGTCATTTTCTTTCTTTTCAATTTTTGATGGAAGAGTTTGGATTTTGTTATCTTCTCCCTCAAACTTAGGTGTATACCCCTTTTCGATAATATCCCATACTTCAAGAATATTTAAATAATTAATCATAATTCTTTTCCAATGACTAAAGTTTTTGGTTGTAAGACCGAAGGTTGGGGGTTCTTTCACAAATCGAGTTGGTGCCATTTTAGATCACTAGAGCTAGAATTAAGTGAGTCTTAATTCGAGTAACTTGCTCTGATACCACTTTGTTGTCCCTAAGGCACCACTAATTTACTTTAAAATTGAAACTAAATACAAATAAAGTAAATAGAAGAGTTTAGAGAAAATTGACACGCGGGATGTTAACGGAGTTCGGCAAAATGGCCTACGTCTCCGGGGCGTCGCAACCGCTTCTCGGTGCGCCTTTCTATTACCCAATGAGAAATGTTACAACTTGTGAACCGGTGAGCCCTTACAACCAATGAGAAGTCACTCGGCCAACTAGAGTAGAGAACGAAGTCTCTAAGTCTAAAGTCTCAAGAGAAACACTCACCAAAACTAACTCTAATCTAATATAGCAAGATTAGTGAAGTAGATTTGAGGTTGTGTAGAGGAATTTTGAAGTTTTAATTCTCACAACAATGGAGGGAATATTGCACAGTGAAATCACGCTTTTTAAAAGCTGGGGGCGGCTCTTGATTATTTGGAAGAAAACCTAATTGCTCTATTTATAGAGGCAGCTTCCAAAAGAGTATTCTGCCTACAATCGTTACCAACGATTGATTAATCGTTACAACGATTAATACTAATATGCAATTAGGGTTTCAGCCAAATTCAAAATTCTGCGAAACTTTCATAATCGTTACAACGATTGTATAAACGTTGGTAACGATTACTCTCTGGAAGAATTGTGTTATTTCTCGCATTCTGATTTTCTGTGCAGTTATTTTAATCGTTACAACGATTAGATAATCGTTGGTAACGATTGTTCCCTGACTTCAACATCAAATCTATTTTACCAATTCTATGAATTTTACAATTTAAAATCTTGATAAAACTTGATGATTTCTTCAGGACAACAGATCCAGATTGCAATTTCAATTGTCTTAAACCTGCGAAGTATCTTAACTCAAAGAAATTGTTAAATTCAATTATTGTATGTTTTGCAAATTAGTCAAATAATATACTAAGAGTATTGCTTGCAACAACAGGAGAAGGAATTTCAGCAGCCATGGCTAGTGGAATTTTTTTTAAAAACCATAATTAGGAAAATGATTGTTAGGGAACCAACATGATTACTCAGTTTTTTACAAAAACCATAAGAACCGAGATTGGAATTCGGTTCCAAGTTTTTTTTTCCTGGAACCGAATTCCAATTTCGGTTTTAACTTCGTTTTCACAATTTTTCGTAAGATCTGCCACAGAAAATCCAAAATAGGTCTGGAACCGAAATCCCGTCTCGGTTTTTTATTTTTTTCACTTGGAACCGAAATGAGTACTCGGTTTTTTATTTTTTGCACATGGAACCGAATTCTAATTTCGGTTTTTTTTTTTCAAATTGGAAAACCTTGGAACCGAGTTCTATACTCGGGTTTTTGTTTTTTTTTTCTTTTTCACCCAAGATACCACGCGAAAACCGATATTAAGAATGTGGTCAACTCTTGGGCAAGCTGTGTAGGGGTTTAGAGGGGACATAATTTATTCGGATATGCTGTGGGGGGAAAAAAACCTTTTATTAATACAACATTTTGGCAGCTGCTGCCATTATTTCAAAAAAAAAAAGAATGTGGTCAACGCAACTTTTTCAGTCATTCATACGTTATGCAAACAAACACACTGGTGGCAACCTTTTCACAATTTACGGTTTCAACAAAAAAAATGAAAAAAAAAAGGCTAACCCGAATCTAGGATTCGGTTCCATCAAAAAAAAAAAAAAACCGAAAGTTAATTTCGGTTCCAAATGAAAAAAAAAAGAAAAAACCGAATTGGGATCTCGGGTTTTGCTCTGCACACCGGATGCCACACCAATTTTTCCAAAAATTGTGAAATTGGGGTTGGAACCGAAATTGCAGTTCGGTTCTAGAAAAAAAAAAACTTGGAACCGAATTCCAATCTCGGTTCTTATGATTTTTGTAAAAAACTGAGTAATCATGTTGGTTCCCTAACAATCATTTTTCTAATTATGGTTTTTAAAAAAAATTCTGGCTAGTGGGCTCTGATACCATCTAAAGACAGCTCATGCTTTTGGAGAAGGATTATTTTATTCAATCTCAAAAGAAACCTTTACAGGGGATTACATATATATATATCCGAGAGTTACTCAATCATAAACCCTAGTTATATTCTTAACTCTAGTAAGCTTAAAACATGACTCATACAAACAGACAAGATTACTAAACAACTCTAGAAGATTCTTCATAGAATAAGAAATGATGCCGTTAGCTAATTTAGGATTCTCTGTGACTGATCTTGAGTAATCCTTTGTGCTTCAACATTTGGTAAAGTTCAAACTAAACTTGATACCTTTCATTTAATTAGTCACTCCTAAAAGATGCCTGAATCGACCAATATATAATATTAAGGAAAAAGATGTTGTCTTTTTTTGAAATTGAAGCAAAGAGATGTTGTCAGTTTTTGGTTTTTTCTCTCAAAATTAATTGTTTTGTGTTCCCTTTTTTTTTGAGTGAAGTTGGAGATCAAGCCACCCAACTGTTTTAATATCCACAAGGTTTGTGATCATGTGCTCTCTTAAAAGATCATTAAAATTTCTCTTAAACTACAATGGAGCTTTATTTTTAGGGTAATTATAATATACCTTATATTTCTTTCCCCCACTTCTTTTTCCAACTAACTAACTTTCTTTTATAGCTATAATTATCAATTCTAACTATCTAATGGTCCCCACAAATTAATTAGCAAAATTTTTCTCTTTATTTCCTTCCTCTCTCTCCCTCCCTCTCCCACCTCCGCCTCCGCCTCCGCCTGCCTCTCCCACCTCTGCCTCTACCTCTCTCTCCCACCTTTGCCTCCCTCTCCCACTTCCGCCTCCGCCTCCCTCTCTCACCTCCGCCTCCGTTACTCCATCCCAATTAAGCACGCCTCCACCGGGTCAGATCCATCATGTCTATGTTCCTCTTCCTTATGCAGTAGCGAGTTATTTGCAAAGAACAAAGTTTTATTAATGGTGAATTAGGCTAGTACGTACTAAGTACTAAGAAATGACAGAAAAATAAAATTTAAAAAAATTAGAGGTGTATGAATGAATACTTGATATCTTAGGTATGAATACTTAATATCTTATGTATAAATACTTCAACGTATATGTATGAACACTTCAATGAAGTATGTTTTATTTCTTTTAAATATTGTTTTTGCTTTTTTTGTTTGTAACATTTCAATTACATGATATGTAAAATTTAATAGACTATTTTTGTTTCGACAGTGAAACATGTGGCAACTATTTTTTATTTTTAAAAACTAAAATTGAACTAGAAAGTAATAAAACAATGTTCAATACTATTCAGCTGCTCTTATAAAATTAATCGAGATATGCACATATGCTTGTAATACTCTTGATACATGAACTATTTACACTTATACGACGAGGTATGAATACTTGATGCATTATATATGAATACTTGATAGCCAGTCGTAAAATCTTTTAAATATTAGGTAGTCTCCGAATAGTAAGTGGTCTCTCCAAGTAGTTAGTAGTTACTCAAGTAGTTAATGACTGGGGAAAGAAATAGGAGAAGGTTACGGGGGTAGCTAGGTACTCCTTTATTTTATGTACTGTGAAATCATGTATTCAAGGGTCATAAAAATGTTTAATTCTTATCCAGAAAATGCAAAATTTTCAAAAAAAAAAATTTTTATAAGCCATTTTGTAGATCTGTTTTTCTAAATCGTTAGATATTTCTTAAAAAGATCATTAAAATATTGTCATTTCTGTATCTTTCTCCATGTTCTTAATTAATTCTTGCAACAGATACCCCCCATTACTAATTGAAAAATTCAAAAATGCTATGTGTGTGTGTGTGTGTGGTAATTCAGAGGTACATCTGATCTCTGGCTTATATCCTTTTTACTTTTTATAGACCTAGTGATATGTGAGAAGCATTTGAAACCGTTAATTAACTGCCTCCTATTAATTAATAACGTTTGAATTCTCCCAAGTCCCAACCTTTACAATCAATAACTTTCTCTGGTAAAAAGTTAAGGAGAAATGGGGAAAAATATGGATGGCAAAGATGAATTGGAAGAGAATGAAAGATTGGAGAACCCATACCATCGTGGACATGACAATTATGATGAGCAAGAGGAAGGAAATGCTGAATCTGATTTCGAGAATCACCCGACGGGCCAGAGCAGCAGAGGCCTTAGCAACAGAGCTTTAAGCTTTGGTCCTGATTATAAGATGCCCACACGTCGAGGCACTAATGTATATAATTAATTACAACTAATATATTAATGAGATTAATTTGTCTGGTGATCTGATCAGTCTCTCTCTCTCTCACTTTCTATATATATATATATATATATATATGACTACGTACTGATGGTTGCAGGCCTTGACGACATTTGAGACGCTGGTTTTGGCGTACCAATCTCTCGGGGTGGTGTATGGTGACATTGGCACGTCGCCTCTCTATGTCTTCTCATCCATCTCCTTGGAGAACCCGACAGAGCGTGACATTCTGGGGATACTTAGTCTCATTTTCTGGACACTCACTTTGATCGGACTCGTAAAATACGTCTGCATTGTATTGCATGCCGACGATCATGGAGAAGGTACGTTAAGTACATACAGTAATAATTAATTAATGTCACCATTCATCATTGGAACATTTGCATTATGAACTTTGTTTTGTTTTCCAGGTGGAACATTTGCTTTATATTCAATTTTACGGCAAAATATTAATTTCAAAGGGAAAATGGTGATGCCGATGCATAGACTGGCTTCAGATGCAAATTTAAAATATTACAGCAAAAGGGGTACAGTACTAAAGAATACAGCGCAGGAATTCTTTGAAAATAACTCAGCTGTTCAGAGCATCATCACTTTTCTAGTATTGCTCGGCACTTGCATGGTCATCGGAGATGGCGCTCTCACTCCTGCTATTTCTGGTACATATATACTATACATGTATAGATTGCATTGCATCATTAATCCTCTCTCTCTTCATTTTGTATGTACAAACAATTAATTAATACATATTTAAAAACTAATTGGAATTTTGTAAATGTGTACAGTTCTTTCGGCGGTGCAGGGAATCCAATCGAGGTCCCCAAAGATTACACAAGGCTAGCATCTTTTTCCTCCCTTGTATAGAAAAATGTGGAAGCTAGCACTACTCAATTTCTGGATCAACTTCTGTCAATTCATGAAACAGCGATTGATCAATATCTTTTACAGATAAAATAACCCTGTAGCAAGTTATAAATACCTCAAATTTAATTATTGAATGATACTAATAAATTATGAATTGAATATATTACAGATTATGTGGTGGGATTATCGGTGGCAATACTGCTCATCTTGTTCCTGTTTCAGAGATTCGGCACAAACAAAGTGAGCTTTACTTTCTCCCCCATCACCATCATATGGTTCGGGATGATAGCAGTTATAGGAATCTACAACATCATTAGATTTTACCCTCCCGTATTCAAGGCCGTCTCACCTCATTACATCTACTATTTCTTTCAAAGCCAAAAGGCCAAGGGTTGGTACCTACTTGGTGCCATTGCTCTTTGCATCACTGGTACGTACATATCTTAATTATTCCCACAGAACATTACTGTTGCATAATCAAATGACAGAACATGACTTTTAAACAGGTGCGGAAGCAATGTTCGCTGATTTAGGGCACTTCAGCAGGGGTTCAATTCAGGTAACAAACAGGTTTTACAAAAATTGCAATAATTAACTTAATTCAAACAACAACAAAAGTAATTCTATATATGTTTGCAGTTAGCTTTCTCGGCTGCAGTATATCCCTCACTAATCATAGCATATGCCGGTCAAGCAGCATTCCTGATAAAAAACCCCGGCGACTTCTCCACAGCTTTCTACAGCTCAGTCCCACATGCTCTTTTCTGGCCCATGTTTTCTGTAGCGACGCTTGCTGCTATAGTTGCTAGCCAGGCTCTAATATCGGCAAGTTTCTCTATCATACGGCAATCCATAGCACTTGATTGTTTTCCAAGGGTGACTATGGTTCATACCTCAGCAGATCATGAGGGCCAGGTGTACTCGCCCGAGATCAACTACTTTTTGATGATTTCTTGTATCTTGATCACTATCGGGTTCAAAGGCGGTGCCGAGATTGGGAATGCATATGGTTAGCTTATATATATATAATTCCTTTGCTTTAAACATCCATCACAGTTCATGCATGATTCCTTTCTTGGAAACTAATATTAAGTGCTTATATACCCCCTTATTGAATATATATATATATATGTGAAGGCGTGGCGGTGATATGGGTGATGCTGATCACCTCCTTTCTCATGATGGTGGTGATGATTGCCGTATGGGAATCCAATGTCCCTCTCGCCTTGCTCTTCTTCTTTGTATATTTTATTATAGAAGGGGTATACATGACATCTCTGCTCACAAAGCTTGTTAAAGGTGGCTGGGTCCCGTTTGCCATTACTGCAGTGTTCCTCGTAATCACACTCTCATGGACATATGGCCGAAGCAAGAAGGCACAATATGAGGCTGATAAAAGGATGGATCGAAAGGAGTTTGATGAGTTGATGGCACATAGCTTGCGTATGCCTGGAGTGTGCTTCTTCTGCACTGACCTCATCAACGGTAATTAATTAAGTGTCCTGACCTCACATTTTAATTTATCACATGCATGCATGCTTGTCAAGTAGCTAGCTAATTAAGCTAACGTACTCATTGATCCAAATTGTATAAATATATTTGTACGTAGGTGTTCCTCCAATCGTACGACACTACAGACAACTGATCGGCAGTCTTCGAAAAGTGACTGTGTTTGTGACCGTGAGAACACTGCCAGTCCGAACTGTCCTACCAAGTGAGCGCTTCCTTGTCGGCAAAATAGGACCCAGAGGTGTTTATCGGTGCTTGGTGCAGTTCGGGTACATGGATAGCCATACCATGGTAGGAGATGAGTATGCCAGATCTGTGGTTGCTGCGCTGAGAGAGACAACAGATGATCAAGAGGAGATTCAGGTTCTTGAGTCGGTTTTGAATGACGGTGTAGTATTTGTAACGGGTCGGACTATACTTAGAATGAGCGATCACCATGGTTGGTTCAAGAACTTTGTGATTGACAACCTTTACCGCTTTCTGCAGAAAAATTTCAGATCAAATGTCGCTACTCTGAAGATCCCGACAGAAAAGCAATTACAAGTTGGGATGCTTTACCAGCTATAAAAAAGAAATTAATTACGTAAGTCTACTGAAGAAGAAGAAAATTGTATCTAAATATTAATTAATGATATATATGCATGGTTGCCTTTTTGCTGATGTAAATTAACTAGCTAGCTAGCTAGTATTCATTTGGGAGAATTGTTGGTATGAATTTGGAAAACATATATAGCATAGCTGGCGGATGATGTTTTGTTTTAATTTGTAAATAAGTTAATTAATAAATTAACGATGTATCTGATCTGATCTGATCTGATGTGATGGTTGTCATAATTTCATAGTTCATTGTGCCTTCACTTCTCATGAAAGAATATGGTAATCATACATTTGCAAAAAATGACAGTTTTGAAATCTCAAGCGACAACGTCAATAGAATCTAATTAATGTAGGCTATTAGAATCTAATTAATGGAGGCTATTAGTAACTTTTGGGTTAAAGCACAGATGGGCTGAGATGGCCCAAATATTTGTATTGTCGGCCCAAATATGGTTGTAGCTAGTTAGCTTCTTTCAAGTGACGTTTCGGTCCCACTGTCAGGTTGATCTTTATCTTTCTCAATTCCCCTAAAATTTCCCAGTTTGCCATCCTCATCTCCTTCCTCCCCAATCAATCCATTAATCCATTAAATAAGAGAATCCTGCTTTAATTAGCTCCGATCGGAACTCGGTAGAGAGTTAGCGCCACTTTTCTTCTTTTACTGTGCTCTTCTCTATTCTCTATTCTCTATCTATCGATGTATGGTAACATATTCTCTTTCCCTTTTTCCTTTAATCGATTATAATCTCACTTTGCTTTGCTTCTTCAATTGCTTTAATTAATTAATAATCTCAGTTTGGTTCGGTTTTTCCTTGTTTCTTATTAATTTCTCTCTGTTATATTATTGATTATAGTTAATTAATTGGTCCTACGCTACAAACTTGTACCAGTAAACTGTTACATCTAGTCTAATTTATGCTCAATCTGTACATCTAGAAACAATTTCAGTAAAAAAAAAAAGAAAAGTTATCCTCCCCTCCCCTGAATATTTAACTTTTTAGCTAAAACAATAATTGCTAAAATTACCCTTTATTAACTATGCCCCTTTGGCATATTTATTATATTATCGGGTTTGAATGGAGCAAAATTGGTGGAAACTTGCATAATTGAAATTGTGCTTGTTGCTAAACTAGGGTTGATAGTTGATACAGACTCCTTTTTGTTGTTACAAAATTGGGGTCAATGCACGCTCTTCCATTGGTGTTTATGCCTAAATAAACCTCTAAATTAAGACTATGTTGCACGAACAAGGGTAATTTTAAGGCAAGATTATGTTCAATTATTTGCACAACTGAGAACATTTTTTTTTTCTTCTAGAGAGTGACATTTAAAATTTAGTTACATAGTGTGGGGACATTTTTGATATTTCAATTCAGTATGCAGCTCATGACCCTATATATCTTTTTTTAGTAATATACTGCATTATTATGCTAACCTGAATAACATTTATTCATGGTCAGTATGCTTTTTCTGTTCCTGGATACTTTCTAATGATAACAAATGAATATTTTATTCACATTTTGTGAATATGCTTACTAGTGGATCTCAAGAAAAGACAAGTCAAATGTGCTGTTATACCTAAGGTTTGCTATTATATCAAGGGTTGTTAAATTACCAAATATGATTTATCTGGTAAACCAGGCACCATTTTGTGCCATTAGTTAAATTTCTCAAACATCAATTGATGAATTATATCATTTTGGTCATTCGCCATATTCTTTCTGCAACCAGTACACAGAGTGATCAGCAACAAATATAGTGCCCGAGCTTCTCTAACAATCAGTTTGAAGTCATTGAGCAATTAAAATCGCATTTGGGGACGTTTCTAGTTTGGGAGCTAGCCCTTTAGTTCATTTTACCTTTTCGTGAAATAATTATAAAAATAATAATAAAATATACCAAATTGTTGAAGCATTCATGCATCTATTCATTGTTTTAAATTTTATTTGGGAATTTTAGGGGGATGTGTAAATGGAGGAAACACTGAAGTGAGATAACAGACATAAATTGAAAGAGTAAATGGCAGCAGCAGAAGCAAGGGCAGCGTGGCAGCGTGCCGCAAATCGGTGCTTTGTACAGGAGGATGCAAAGCGGGCCCCTAAACTATGCCCACAGAATGACACTTGTATAAACCACCACACCAATTCCCATGACAGTGACAGTGCCAGTGACAGTAACGAGCATCAACAGCAGCAGCTGATCTTGAATCTAACTCCCGTGAACTGGAATCCGTATCCCATGAGCATGAGCACTTCCAACCTGCCTGCTGACACCAGGTGGTGGCTTCAGCTCCATCCCACTTTTGCTTACCAGAAGGAATTCCTTCTTTATGAACCCAAAAACTATGTGCCTGCCTCGGCCCCACATACTGATGCCATATCTCCATCCCCAGACTTTGACTTTGACTTTGACCAGGCACCCAAACCCAAGACCATGTCTTTTGTAAAGCATGCGGTTGAAGACACGAAGCTGAGGTATGATCATGTTAAATCATCATCATGTGAGGCCGAGAAGGAGGACCCTTTGATGCCGAAGAAGAAGAGAGAGCTATGGTGGAGGGTTGCAGATGGAGAGGAACTGGCTTCAATGGTGGCTCAGAAGGCAGCACAACAACATGTAGAGAATTGTGACTTACCAAGGCCCACCCAAACTTTATCCTGTTCCTATTCCTATTCCTGTACTACCACTACTACTAGTAGTGATCTGCTGTATTCTGACCCATCATCTATCAAGGAAACAATGACAGCTGTCAACAGGGAGGAGCTGCTGGAGGCACTGTGCCATTCGCAAACACGTGCGCGGGAGGCAGAAATAGCGGCGAAGAAAGCGCTTAGTGAGAAGGAAGACATCATGAAGCTGCTGTTCAAACAGGCGTCACATCTTTTTGCATGCAAACAGTGGCTAAAGGTGCTGCAGCTTGAGAACCTCTGCCATCATCTCAGGAGCAGGGACAACAAAAGGGGCAACAGCAACAGCAAGAGTATCTGTAGATATGTTGTTGTTTTCGCTGTGGGTTGGGGTCTTGCCGGTGCTGGAGTACTCTTGGGTTGGAGCCTCGGCTGGTTGCTTCCAAAGTTGTAGTAGGCAGTAAGTAGTCCTTTTGATTAGTTGCGGGCTGCTCAACTGCGACTTTGTATATTTCCATTGTACATATCGATCCAGATTGTATATATTTTGTATTTTATGGTGTTGTATGTATACATGGGACGGGGATTGATTTGATGGTAACTTTTTGCCTCTATCGATTATATATGCTGTAATCTATCTGGAGCAGCACCTAATAAAGAATTGTGGGATCATGGTGAAACCAAAGAAATAGAAAACCTAAAAGCAAAATTGATGTGAATTTGTCAATCGGGTTTCCAGGATCTTGTTTAAGGGCTTCTGTGATTATGTGGTGAACAATCCTATTATGTCTCCCTCTTCTCTGTAGCTTGTATTACTTGTGCACATAAGATGTTTGATAAAATTCCTCAAAGAGTATCATGTGGTGTTTTGGTTATAATGCTTCAGTGTCTGAACCATCTTCCTACTATGGTCAACTTGCTTATTTCAACTTGTAAATTGATGATTTGTTTCTATAGTTGTCTGGCGTAGGTTCTATAATGGTGAGACAATTGTTGCTAAGGGTAACTTCTTACTCAAAATATAAACTAAATGTACGAATTGGCAGATCATGTGGATTTTTACTAGCCATACAAAAACATTCATATGCAAATCAAATTTAAAGTGTTTCTTGTGATTCTTTTTCTTTTTGCTATTTCCATGCCTAACTCTTTATTTTATTAATGTAGTGATTCTAGCGCACAAACAATACAATGTTGATGTAATTTTTGACTAGGAATAAATCACTCAGTAAGCAACTTGTATAATATTTAGAAAATTTTGTCAATTTTAATGACTGTAAACTTGAAAAGATTTTGAATTAATAAAAAACACCGATAAAAGTATTTGAAGTGATGTTAGTGCATATTCAACCACTACAAAAAGAAAAAAAGAAAACAAACAGCCCATCAATATTCTTCAAATTTCTTCCCTATTTTTAATAATTTCCATTTAGAATAACGGGTACGAAATAGTCTTTACCCATACCCATACCCGTTATATTAACAAATTTTTTTTTTTTACCCCTACCCGTACCTGTCTTATCGAATACGATATGGGATAGTGGGATAGGTAAACGGATAAAAGTGCACAATTGAGGCTATATATAAAAGTGCACAACTTTGGTTTAATTAGGAGACTCTACTGCATACATCATGCGGGGTTTCAGAGATGCCATTCCGTCTAACTTTGGTTTAGGAGACTCTACTGCATACATCATGCGGGGTTTCAGAGATGCCATTCCGTCTAACTTTGGTTTAGGAGACTCTACTGTATACATCGTGCGGGGTTTCAGAGATGCCATTCCGTCTAACTTTGGTTTAGGAGACTCTACTGTATACATCGTGCGGGGTTTCAGAGATGCTACCGACATTCCGTCTAACTTTACGTTGTGGCTTGATTGGATATGTGTGAGTGGTAGCTAAACTTTTTGGATCAGGGTTTTGGTCGAGCAATGTGGCAACGGACTAGCTAGCTAGGAACAGTGCTACAAGGAGGCACTGAGAAATGGAAGGCATTTTGGCTGCTCGATCAGGTTTTACAAGTACTGTATCTGACTTGAATTTTTGCAATGTATATATATCGATGCATGTATTAATAGGCCTTAATTCTGGTCCATTGAAGATATCTGAATTAGGTATTCTAGTTGTTGCATTGATATATAATAGATACAAAATTAATTAAATCGGAAAAATCTGAGTAGATTTTTAATTAGGTTTGAGAACAAATATATGTTTATAAAATTGAAATATTAAAGAATTGAGAGTAATTTAATTATTACAAAATTGGAATAATTCGAAATGTTCTTTGACTAATTAGTTTATTATTTGCTCGCTGGAGCGCCTATATATGGTGAGCGTCGTATAATTAATTGCCTCTGCTTAGGGATCGGTGTTGAGCCATTAATTTTGTTTAATTTCGTTTGATTTTGATGAATTTTGATATTGACTCATATTAGTTTTTACCGCGCGCTCTGATTTCATATAAAAATGTTTGTTTTTGAATTTTGAATATATGTATTAGTAATTACTTTATTAATATATATTTCGTAGGTACAAATACAATTGAATTACACAATCTGTAATATATTAATTCTCAAAGGATTGAGAGCCGTTACAGTTTAGAAGAAGAAAAAAAATTAAGTAGAGCCGTTAACTTATTTTTTTATATAAAAAAATAAAAAAGTTCATACTAACCCCAATTTATTTATGGATTTAAAATTCACAAGAAATTTGTAAAAAGTTACAGCACCAATATTATAAAGAGCTTACTAGATTATTTTAGATTAGTCTAAAAATACTTTAGATTATACTAGGATCACTATTACAAAAATCACATTTATCATATGTTCCTGTACCGTTACTAATGGGAGGGTTACTGGAAAAATAAGTTTTTTACAACCGGCGCGGTTAAATACCGATGTTATAAAATAGTTTTAGCACTGCTTATTTAATAAAAACCGGTTTTAAAGATAATTTTAACACCGATTTTTTATTAAATAACAGGTGTTAAAACTATTTTTAACATCCGTTTTTTTTTAAATAACCAGTGTTAAAATAAATTTTTATTAAATGGTATATAGTGTTGTGCTAGCCCCTATAGTGTTGTACATCTAATTATCATTTTTTATTTAAGGTCTAGTGTTGTACATCTAATTTGCTTGTTGTAAATATTAAATTAATTAGTTCAAATTACACATTTAAATTGTGTGTTATTTAATTTATAAAAATATGTTTTTTATAGCATATGGATACTTTTTATGGCTCGCAAATTTAGGGACTAGCCAAATTGTAGGGCGCAGAAAGTTGCACTTTTAGTGGAAAGAAAGGTGTGTGCATGTACAATGTTTCAGGGTTCAGTGCTCTCTGTTTTTGAAGATATGGAGAGGGCATTGAACTTGAGACATTTATTTCTCCCTGCTGTTCCTTCTGGTTCACCCTCGATGGGCCTACTGTTCATGATCAGTCCATCGAGAGAGTTTATTGATTATGGGGACATTTAACTCCCAGCGGACGCAAGCCCCCGCCGTTAATTACATCAGTTGACCCTTCCAAGTCAGACTGTATACCTCGTGCATTCCGGAATTTGCGCCTACTTTTTTGTAAACTGAGTAATGGGGCTAAAAAGGGACTCATGTACTGATTTTTTGATTTGGTTGGTTGGTTCTCCTTGTTTCAGACATGTATGTGTGTATATGCATGGACATAATATGTGAATATAAAGTTTATATAAGGCAAAATACATTAATTATGTTTATTCATTTGTTTAAAATATGTTTTGTACTTGAAAAATATTTATATGTGCTTTATTTTGTAATTTATTTATAAAGAAAATCATTTGGATTTAAAGAAAGAGGTATTTTGGTCATTTCACAGGCTGCTTGATGTTTGGACATGCTTAAATTTGGCTTAGAAACATGATGAATTGAATTTGAGTTCATTTGGAGGTGGTTTGAGTCAATTTGGACTTGAAACGAAGAAGTTATGGCCAAAAAGGGCTTGTTTGTGAAGTTTTCAACTTCTCAGGAACCTATTTGCAAAGTTTGAGGGTCCTAAAATTGTAATTTGAGCTTTTAGTAGGGTCTGGAGTGTAATTTGGGGTGCCAAGGGTCTGTTTGTAAAAGTTTTAAGGCGCCAGGGTAAACTTCCAGGGACTGCGCTGTGAATTTCTTTCACTGGAGGGATTGAAATGTAAAAGGGTTTATTTGATTTGTTTTCTGGGTTTCAAGATTGGTGCAAGGCTTTGGAGATATGTGCTGGGTCTCCAGATCTATATTTTGGGCTTTAGGATTTGTGTAAAGCGCCAGATTTGAACAATGGCCTTTGAGATTGAGTTTTGGGCTTTAAGGTTTGTGCAGAGCATCGGATTTAAATAATGGGCTTTGAGATTAGGTTCTGGATCTTCAGGATGTGTGCTGGACTCTGGAGATTATAAACATCGGGCTTTAAGATTCACTCAAAGGGGTTTTGGGATTTATTGTAGGCTTACTGTCATGCGGGTCCCATAGGTCGGTAGCCGTTGGGCTCTTAGATTGAATATGGGCTTTTAGATGAGTTCTTTGCTTTAAGATCCGGGCATGTTTGAAATTCAATTTTGGCGCCGAAATCAAACGTCTTTGGTTGCTTCAAAATTCATACCAAGCTAGATATGAACTAGGGTTTCTCATGGGGGTTTTTAGGTTTTGGGTTCCGGTGAACTTTCCGGTCACAGCAAGGCTTGAAAAGTTCATATCTTATCAATATAAATCACTATTTCTTGTTAATTTTGTTAATAAATGTATTGATCCTTTCCATGCCATGATTATGCAATATTTAAACTATGTTTATACTGAATTTTGTGATTTTTGGAATTTTATTTCTATTTTTAAAGTATTTAAATATGCAGAGGGGCATTGAGGTAATTATATCAAATTAAATAGCAGATTTTTCATTTTTAAAACTGAAATTTGGAAATTCATATAAAATCGAAATAAAATCAGAAAAATATGAAATTAATGTCCATTTTATGTGTTTTAGAGTCCTCTATTTAACTGTAATGTCCATTTTGTAATTTGATCCCTGTACTGATCTGCAGGGACAGATTTGCTGGCAGTGGTCATTTTTTGTTATTTTAAGGACAAATGTTGTACCAGTAGCATTCCTTATACTTTTGGCTACTGAGTTTAGGTTCAGTATCACCTCAGGGGCTGGTTTAAGGTACAGGCAACATAGGGAGATGCCTGGTTAAGGCCTGAATATGGTTTTGACAGTATTTTTGGCAACCTTTTTGGTACCAGCAAACATAGAGACAAGATCAAAGCTCCAAAGAAGCATCACTCAGCATATTTAAGCATTAAGGAGAACTGCAATGTTTGAACTTTTATAGAGAAGCCCCTGATTTTATCAAAATCTTGTTTAAGTGTTATTTTCATTATCTTAAAGAGCAAATCATTGAAGTATCCTTGGATTAATTATAACAAATAGCTGAATTCAGTGGGACTGATGCTTATTTGCAAATTAATCCTCTTCTTCTCACTATTTGCATATACATCCATTAATTTATCAATTTCCATATGAATGAGCACATGAATATTGATTAATTAACTTTTATATTTGCAAAATAGGCCCTTTTAGAGAGAATTTGATAGGGAGCTGTCAAGCTCAACCATATCAACCTCCATGCTTCATTTTTATTTGCTTCCATTTTTATTATTCTTTAATTCCTTTTAAAATAAAACAATTAAGTAGATTAAGAGGAAAAAAAAGGATATACTAAAAATCAATTCAGAGGAAAAAAAAGAGCGAAAAAAAAAGGCGATCTGAAAAAGCGAAAACAAGAAAACGCCAAAAAAAGAAGATAAAAAGTGAATCAAAAAAAGCAAAAACAATAAAAGATCGCAGCTCCGCTCCAAATATGTTGATCCATCAAATCCAGCTGGATCGGCTTGACCGCAAATTTGCCTTTCTTGTGCGCCAAAAAAGCCCAGAGCTCGACCCAGGCCCATCAATGGCGACAAAAACAAGCTATACCGATATTGTGAAGCGCCCAGCCCAAGTATGGAAGCCTAAATCGCAACAATTCCCTGTAGAATCGAGAGCGGCGCTAATCCAAAAGCGTTTGGCTGAAATTCGAAGTAGATCTACAGCTGCCAATCCAATATGCTTGCGTTGTGGCGAGGCGGGTCACAGAGCCAACGGGTGTCATAATGCACAAATTTGTTTTGTTTGCAACAAATTCGGCCACAAATCCAGGATATGCACCAGATCGACCTCGATCTACCCTTTTACCCCACGCAAGAATTCTGCCCCTTCGCCTCCAGTTGAAGATCTAGAACCATCTCCTGATCTCACTCATTCTTCCTCTTTTCCACCACTTCGACCTCCACAGCTCCGTCCCGATCCAGCTCCCGATCCCTTGATACCAGCAACCTCAGCTCCGATAATGGCTCAAATCCGGACTACCAGCAGTGCGAACACGCGTATGCAAGCGATCAACGCTGCCCGATCCACCGCTGTGTCGTTCCGTGCCCCGGTTCAGATTTTCACCCCATCGCCAGCTACCGAAGAAGCTGAAAAGGAGTTCAAGCAGAGCTTTCTGTTAGATGACATTGCTGGCTGGGGCCCCACCCAGGTTGAACGCACACTGAAACGGCTCTTTGACAAGTACAACTGGCGCGTCGCAGTGTTTGATGAATTTCGATATCTGATCAAAGCACCCTCGATGACTTGGAAAAATGCAACAGCCAAACGAGGAGTTCTAGTTCTTGATGGCATCCAGTTTCCTGTCATCGGTTGGGATCCGAGCTTGAACGAAGGCAAAAAATTAACCTCCATGTGGCTCCGCATTCGGGGGTTTGACAGAACCCGCTGGGAATGGGCCGAATTTGACAGACTCCTCAATCCGTTTGGCGCTGTTGTTCTTGAACTTGATCCTGCTACTCGCAACAGGTACGATTATCGCTTTGCTAGAGTAAGAGTCGGAGCTTGTGACCCGGCCTTCTTTACTGAGAAACATTAGATGTTGGTACGAGATATGGCTGGCTACGTTTCCAGCTTTGATCTTGCGATTGAGGTGGAGACGGATCAAACTGAGAGTGTGAATGCCTGGCTTGCGCATACACCAAAATTCCCCAACACACGGCCACCTAGAGGTGATGGTCCAGCAACCCGGCGAACAACTCACCCTCCCCCGCCCCCTCCAACCCAAACCGACCCTAATCCGGCCAATGCGACCATGGATGAAGACCTCTTAGACGATCCCTCCACTGAGGAGGACCGTGCTAAAGGTCCCCTTCTTTCCGGATGCAATGATTTTGATCCGCGAGATGGTCAATTCACAGATGAGTCCGATTCTGATCACGACCATTTCATCCAAGCAATGCACAAGATGATCAATCTAGGCAGTACACATGGTGAATCGCATACTGAAACTAAAAAACAGAAAACTAACAGTGCGCCTCCTCCTTCACGGCCTTCTGGCTCTAAACAACAATCTGCTGCCACTGATACTCACCGAAAAACACAATCTCCATCCAAGTCAGTAAAGAACTCCTCATCTCAGACATCCACACCACAACATTCCCCTTCCACCAACTCTCAATCCAGTAACCAGCTTGACTGTCAGATTGGTTATCCTACATCTCAGACCCCTCAGGTCGGTGAGATACAATCCATAGTCACAAAAACCCGAAGAGATACTGACAAAGGTAAACTTCCACATGCACTGCCCAAACCATATGGAGTGAAGCCCACTAGCAAATGGAAGAAAACTGTTAAACGCCCAGTCCTTGTCTCCCATCCAGCAGAGGACATTGTGGATCTCACAGTGATAGCTGAGCACATACCACCTGCTCCTCCCACAACTAGGGCTAGAGGAGTCTCAGTTCGGAAGAGTCTCCGGTTAGTAGCTCAAGCTGACCCCTCCTCCACTCTCTCCAAAGCCAAGAAGAGAGCAAGAACTAAGGACTTTGGAAGCAGCAGCACTCCAGGTATTCCTTTGCTCAATAATTTTCCTTATCATAGGCTCACTATAGAGCAAGTTAATGATCTGTTTCATATTTACCGAATTCGATTAGGCTCCACGGATAAGGACCAAACTGAGATTGTCAAACACATTCAATCTATGGATAGAATCTCTTTTGAACATATTGTACATGATTTACTAGACCAAGCTAAAGCTGCCCCTGATGATCAATTTATTACTCTCGATCACATGATGTTAACTCATAAGGTAGATAATACCTCCATGTTGACATCTGACCTACCTCTTTTAGATACTGATTCTATCCAAATAAATAGGGAATTAAATAGTTCTCCATGAATTTTTTGAACTGGAATGCGTGAGGACTTAATTCGTTTCATAAAAGACAACGATTACACGATATTGTGAAGGATAACAATATAGACATGATAGCTATTCAGGAATCCAAAAAGGAATCTTTTTCTTCTAGGATCCTTAAATCCATTTCTAATAAATTTGATATTTGGCAATGGGTCCCCTCTGTAGGGCGCTCTGGTGGTATATTGTTTGGGTGTGATAGCTCTAAATTTCGCTATATTTCTCATTCAGTACATAGATATGCTTTAGATGTTCTTCTAGAGAATAAATCTGATAGCAAACCTTGGCAAATCACAGTAGTGTATGGCCCTGTTGATAGAACTCGCAAAAGGGAATTATGGAATATTTTAGATGAGATTAGAGGCAACAACCTTCATTTATGGCTACTCTGTGGGGACTTTAATGTGATTCGACATAAATCTGAAAAGTCCGGCACAAATTTTGATCTCCCTAATAGTTCTCATTTTAATTCCTTTATCAATAGGCATAATTTAGTTTAACATAAACTCCCAACCAGAAAATTCACTTGGACTAATGGTAGAAATTTCGCTTTATTAGACCGAATTTTCACAAGTGTTGATTGGGACCAAACATACCCATCGAGTACAGTACACGACCTAAGTAGCTATGGATCGGATCATTGTCCATTAATATTCAAAGTACATAGCACTATAGATATATTTCATAATATTTTCAGATTTGATCCACTTTGGTTAGACCAACCTGACTTCATTGATCTGGTCCATAAATGGTGGTTTCAATTTAAAATTCAGGTGCATGATTTAGCTACTAGCTGGAATAAGAAGTTACAATTTCTTAGGAAAAAGATAAGGGGATGGGCTAAAAATTTCTATGGACAACGGAAAAGGGATAAACACAAACTCTTAGAACAAATACAACTCTTAGAATTGCTTCAGGAATCTAGGGAACTTACTGATATAGAACTTGATGAGTGGCTGAACTGTAAACATGCACTAGATAATATATATCTCGAAGATGAAAAATATTGGGTACACCGCTCTAAACAACAATGGCTTAAGGAAGGAGATAATAATACCAAGTATTTTCATACGATGGCTTCCCATAGATCGAAAAAACAAAAAATCTTGACCTTAGAGATAGATGGCGAACCAGTCACTAATAGGCTTCGTATTAGGCATCACATTACTGATTTTTATAAAAATTTATTAGGCATACCTGGCACTACTTGTGCACACCTAGAATCTGATTTTTGGGATGACTCCGATAAATTGACTAGGCTAGAACAACAATCCTTAGAACAACCTTTTACCATGGACGAATTGAAATGTGCAGTTTTTGCTTGTGAACCCAATGGTGCCCCTGGACCTGATGGGTTCACATTCAAGTTCTATCAAGCATTTTGGCCTTTGGTTAGAGATGATCTATTCTTATTATGCTCCCAATTTTATAATCATCAAACCACCTTACATAGCATAAACAAATCTATCATATGTCTCATTCCAAAAGAAAAAGATGCTTCCAAAATTGAAAAATTCAGACCCATCAGTTTGGTAAATTGCTGTTTTAAAATTATTTCAAAAATCTTGACTTTTCGATTGGAAGCTATAATGAATCGAATCATTGACCCTAGCCAAGCTGCTTTCATTAAAAATAGGTATATTTTAGATAATGTTGTCTTGAGTCAAGAGATCATCCATCACTGTCAGGAATCACATACACCAGGGGTTGTTGTCAAGGTTGATTTTGAAAAAGCCTATGACAAAATTAATTGGCAATACCTTATAAACATCCTTATTAGTCGAGGTTTTGGCACGAAATGGATATTTTGGATTAAGGAATGGTTTAATAGCTCTCAATCTTGTATTAACATCAATGGTGAACTTACCCCTTATTTCTATTGTAAAAGAGGAGTGCGACAAGGCGATCCTCTATCTCCCTATCTCTATATTTTAGCGGCCGATACACTAAGTAAGATTTTTCAGCGGGGTAGAATATCAGGGATCATACAGGGTTTAGGACCTCCATTAACTGATAACTATGCAGCATCTAATTGTCACTATGCAGACGACACAATTCTCTTTTTAAAAGCAGAACCAGCTAACATAGAACGTGCTTGGTGGATATTACTTGCCTTTGAAGCACTGTCTGGTATTAGGATGAATTACCATAAAACAGCCATGTATCCTATTAACACTGATCAAGTTGAGAGTTTAGCTCCTCATTTCAGATGTACCACTTCTCAATTTCCTTTCCAATATCTAGGTTTACCACTCCATACGCATAAAATGGTTCAAAATGATTGGGTTTTTCTCATTGATAAAATAGAGAAAAAGTTACAAAATTGGCAAGGCAGCCTCCTTTCTCTTGGAGGAAGACTTACACTTATAAATTCCGTGTTATCTGCCGTACCTCTATATTCCTTATCTATTTTTAAGGTCCCTACATATGTGATCCAAAAGTTAGACCGAATTCGACGTCGATTCCTTTGGCAAGGCACCAGTACTGATAAAAAGAAATACACTCTAATCAGCTGGCAAATCTCATGCTTTGCTAAAGAATTTGGTGGTTTAGGAATTTTAGATTTGAAACAAATGAATATTGCCCTTCTTATGAAGTGGTGGCTGAAGTATAAAGATCCGAATTATAGTGGTACTTGGAAGCATGTTATTAGGTACAAATATTATACAGGACCTCACACTATGCATCCATCTCCTTTTTGGGCTGCCATTATAAAACTTGAACAATTGGGGAACATGAGCATCTCATACACACCTGGGGTCCGCACAACAGTACTATTTTGGACTGATATCTGGTTCCAACACTATTCTCTTGCTTCTCGTTATCCTCAACTCTTCTCTATATGTACTAACCCCCATATTCTTTTACAGGAAGTCATCCAAACTCAAGGGAATGCTATTGAGTTTAGAAGACACCTCACTGATATTTTATATGCAGAGTGGCTATCCATCTTAGAAATCATTAGTCAAACATCATTTACACATAATACTGATAAATTAAGTTGGCGCTGGGAATCAAATGGCAAATTTACCGTTAAATTCTTGTATAAAATACTGAACTATAGAGACATCATACCTCAACAACCAATGATGTGGTGGTCGGTTCCAATACCTTTGAAAATTCGAATTTTCATGTGGCTCACAAATAAAAAAAGAATCCTTACCAAAGATAAACTTCTCCAAAAGGGATGGCAGGGTAACCCCAAATGTCAATTTTGTGACAAAAAGGAAACTATTTCTCATTTATTTGTCCGCTGTTCTTTTATCAAACAAATTTGGTTTTGGATGGGGGCGTGTCGGGATATTAGTTCTACTTGGCATACATTTTCTGATGTGATCACTTTTGCTTTTCAGCTCCCCAAGTCTCAAAAAGTTTTTTTATTAGTAGTTAGTGCGGTCTGTTGGACCGTTTGGAAACACCGTAATGATTTATGTTTTACAACAGCAGGCATCAAAACTACTAGACAAATAATTTTTCTAATCTTGTCTTTAATTCACTATTGGTCAGGACATGTGACGCAACCGATTCAGGTGGATACAGCAGTTTGGATTCCTGCCAGCACGGAGGAGATACCTATCTGCAGCTTGCCTCCTGTTGAGCCGAGGGTTGAGGAGCTTCAACTGGTGCTTTATGATAGGGACAGCGCCCTTGCTCATGTTTAGCAGCCATACTACTTTTACATTTCGTAGCCATCAGGCTATTTCAGCCCTTGTTGGTGGCTTAGTATTGCTTATGTGTTTAGAACATTTTGGTGGATATGTACTTGGTTTGAGTTGTTTGTTTGGAGTTTCGCTTATGGTTATGTCTATTTGCTATCTTCATATGCTAGTGGGTCAGGGTATCATTTTGATGATGTGAGATATCCTTGTTAGGTTTTGCTGTAAATTAACTTTGTTTTCTGCAATGAAACGGGCTTAGGCCTTTTATCAAAAAAAAAAAAAAATTAAGTAGATTAAGCATGAATGGAGCTGTCAAGCTCAACTTTCACACCCTTTCTACTCAATCACTTTATTCAAGAATTAAAGGACATAAAAAAGAAGAAATCAAGAGAGGTCAGTAAGAGAAAAGAAAAAAGGAAAAATTTGCACTTTTACATATATTTTTATTATTTTTTTTATAATATGTTGAAATAGCAGTAGATGTCAGAAAATAAGAACAAAATCTACCAAACAACAAGAAACCATATTTTTATGTATTTTGTTTAATATTTTTATTAAAATTAGTAAGGAAGAGGGTCTTTTATTTGATCATTAAGCTTGAACATGTTTTGCCTATTATAAAATAAGCTTTAATATCATGTAGCTTTCACATTCTTCATTCAAAGTCTCAATCAAAACAGAAAATAAAAAAAATCGAAGAGAAGAGCAAGAACAGTACAAAGAAAGGGCACAAATCATCAACTAAAAGGTTTTATTTCAACTAAAGGTGGATTTACATGGCTTCAACCCTCAGAGCTTACATATTAGGTCTTTTATTACCTTTCTATAAACTATTACAGAGGTGGAAGAAAAGAGCTTGCTTGAAAATTAACTAAGTAGAGGGGTTTTTGCAAAAGCTTTTTGCTTGAGTGTGTATTTGATTTGCTGGCTTCTTAACTTGTGTAACTTGGTTACTGTGTTGTAGAGTTGGTCTTTGATCTTCATTCTGAGTGCCCATTTATAGGCAGAATTAGGGTTTTTGGTTTGCTGCTTGATGTGCATCTTTAATCACAGCCACCAAGTGTTTGATTGAGGGCCTTGATCAATTTGCTGTCTTCATACGTGTGTATATGGAAAGGACTGTCCAATAGGAGCCTGGCATGCCATTGAACTTCTCTTGGGGTAATATCAGCCCTTGGATCAACATTGGACCCTGTGCATCATTTCCTGGCCTTTGATCAACCGGCCATATATGGCAACATTCAATTTTCGTGCCCCTGACATCTGGGAGGAAGATTCTTCCATTTTGGTAGCTTATGGGGAGCGTGTGACACGTGCCCCAGGGACCAGATAGCATTTAAACAGCTGTAGAGGTCGATTGACACTGTGCCGGCGGTACACCAAGCCACAATGTATTTCTTCTTGGTTGTTGCGCTTTTGCTATTGAGAGGAAGCCACCTTGCATAGAAATACGCCGCTTATCATGAGCTAAGGAACAATTTATCCTTTAGACAGTGTATTATGTGCATTTAACTCATACCGGCTCGACTTTGATTCCATCCTTGTCATTTCCATCTTCTACCCTTTTAGGGCTTGAATTGACAATCTTAATAGGGTCGCACAGGCCTCTAAAACATCCCCTTAAATTTCCAGAGCCCAATTTGTCCCAGAGCTCGAGTTCCCCTTTGCACATTTGTTTAGAACTTCATAGCAATTGGGGTTCAAAGGAGGACGCTTGGCTTTGAAGCCTCGGGCTTGGAGGGAAGGAGGAGACCCCTTTTAATTTCGGGTGAGAATTTGTTGTAAGATTTGGCCTTTCAAGAGAATTTCTGTTTCTTGTTTTGGGCATGGCGCGGCGTAGAGGAAGAAGAAGGGACTGACGGGTGGGGCCCACGTCAGTTTCATCTGTCTGATTCGAATCAGACAGTACGCGCGTCGGGTATTTGGGTATAGGCTGTGCTTGTTTTACAGTGAGCCGTGTAGAGTCTCTTATACGGTGTTACGTACTCCGGGTTCAGGCAAAATGAAGAGGTCACTAGCGCTGGGTTTAAAATCAGCGATACCGACCCATATTTGGATAGTCTTGGTGCATGGTGAGCTATGATGCTGCCAGCTTGGTTTATATGGCTTAAAGCTTGTGAACTGAGTCCATCTATGTCAGCTTTTCAGCGAAAGTGTGCTTAAGCCACTGACTTATGGGCCCTTACTGTCAGGTTTTGCTATGCAGCTCGAAATTGCACCCCGAATAGCTTGTATGGGTAATTTTGCTAGGTGCTGACATGGATTTGTACCCAACATGTTCTCCAACAATTGTTTTATTTGTAGAAATTTAATTCTTTTGAGGTTTTGACCATATGACATGTCAAAATTCATGGTTTTTCGTGTAGAACATTACCAAGAATTTTAATTTGTCAAATTCAACTTGCTTTGGAGAGCCTATGCATGATTTGACATCTTCCAATATATTTAATCATCCCAAAATTGCCATTTTCCATATTAAATTTAAATAGCAACTTTTTAGGGTCAAACACAAATATAAACATAATTTCAATAAATCATTTTTGATTTAGAGGAGGGTTCAAATGCCTTCATTTTTTGTGCCTCCACCATGCCTCCATTTTTAAAAACGTTAATATATCAAAATTTAAATTATAAACGTCAAAATAAAAATGTTAGATGTGATCTATGTTATTTTCTCTATGTTCTCATAAAAAAAATATATCACATTTCAATTTTATTTTATGTGAATCAATCATTTGAAAAATCAACGTCTATAAATTATCCATATTAGTATGTTTTTACATATTCTTGATGACAACCAAAACAAAGTTAAAATGTCACAATTTTTTACATGCGCATAGATATAATGATGTAGATCATATCGAGCGGTTTTATTTTGACTTCTAATTTTTAAATTTTGAGTTATTAAAGTTCTTAAAAATGGAGGCATGATGGAGGTACACAAAATGAAGGCATTTGAACCCTCCTCCTTGATTTATCAAAATATAAATATCTTATTTTTCAAGTAGTAATATCTTATCTTCCAAGTATTTATACCTATGAAGATTAACGCGAGAACGAGTGCGGGGCTGGAAAAGAGGACCATAAAATTAGTAAGAACCATAGTAGTACAATAGTATATTAAGTAATTCAATTCAAACTATACTAACTACCAATTTACAAATTTACTAAATCCAATTATCTAGAATATTTCAAACTATATATACTAACAATTCAAACTATAATAATAACTAAACTATGACCTATGTTACCCGGATACTCCTATATGGGAACCGTACTTGTGTCGGATATGCACTCGATACGTATCCGATACGCCAGCTGGCGTATCGACTTAGGTGGTGTATCCTTATTCTCTTGATACGGTCTCCGGTACGTTTTGACTCGCTCCGATACGTCTGGATATAGCGGGATACGTGAGTTCTACTGTGAACCGCACATGGACCGGCCAAGAATGCATGGACCATGCCAAAAACCAATCCTTTACTTAGCCAAGAATCGAACCTGGGTACTGAGCCAATAGACACATAATCCTTTACTATTGGACCACTTTGGTTTTCTTGTTTGAAGCTAGTAGTTTAATATACTTAATATATATATACTTAGATTTTCCTAAATTTTTTTATATTTAATTTATATAATACAAGTGTTAAATTAATAATATAATAAAAAATAATATATATAATATACGTATTGTATCTTTCATTTTTGAAAATTACCGTATCGCCGTATCCGTATCGGATACGATACGATACCCGTACCCGTATCCATATAACATAGACTATGAACTTCAAAAACAATACAAACTATATTAAGTAAATTCAATTATTTACAATATTTCAAAATATACTCATAACTCACAACTCACAACTCATATTTCTCATTTTTTTTTTTAATTCAAGTTAACAAGTTAACAAGATAATAAGATACTATGTTGAAAGGTTATAAAACCAGAATTCTAAGCTGTTAGTCACTACAGCAAAACAGGTTTTCCACGACGGGTATCAGCGACCGGTTTAATCGCCGGTCGCTGAAGACTCAAAATTTTTTTTTATTAAAAATAAAATAAAAGTATCGGCGACGAGACCTTCAGCGATCGACGCCCAGATATTTCTGCGACCGATTTGGCCTGGTCGCTGAAGGATGCCCCTGAAAAACCCACGCCAACTCTCTCTGACTCGCGCGTTTTAGGTTTAGAAAAAAAAACCCCGCCCCGCCAACTCTCCGCTCGACCCCCGACCCCGCACCAAATCTTTGCCTCGCCGCCCGACCCCCGCTCACTGGCCTCACCGCCCGATCCCCGGCACTGATCTCTCTGCCTCGCCAACCCCCGCCAATTCTTGCTTTACGAGCGTGCCTACTGTCTAAGCGAGAGCTTGGCCGTACGCCCCGCTATTATTCCGCTCCCGAGTTTCGATCTCTGTGTGCTTGTGATATCAGTTCTTATTGGTTCTCTGGTGCCGTGGCTGGTGTTGCTTGCTGATTTGGGAAGGTTGAGAAGCAAGGCTTCCTTGGTACCGGCCATTTCCACCGCCGCCTTGCGATTTTTGCAAGGGCTTTCATCTCGCTAGGGTTGTTGTTTTTCCCGGCGAGAGACAATGCATGACATTGCCTTGTTCTTGCTTAAATTGATGCCGATACCGGCTTTTTGTGGTCTTGCCCTTTTAAACTTGATGCTGGTACTGGACAGTGTATGACCTTGCCTTTTTGCCTTTTTGCGGTTGTGATAATTTTACTGGTACCGACCCTTTTTGTATTTTCGGTGCTGGTTACGGTTGTGCTGATTGATTATGGTGTTGCATCAATGGCCTTGTTTCCTTTGATTTTGTCTCTATGCTGGTATTCCGTAATACTGGTGCTTATGTGTTAAATTAGATCGTTGTCAGCCTTGCTTGTAAATTATAATATGTGCTGGTGTCACGGTGTGTTATATTTTTATTTTAATCGGGAGTTGTTGTAGTCCGATGTCTTATTAAAGAAAAGATTGACCCAAAATCAGAAAGTTAATGATAGAAGTGTTAACATTCATGAGGTCATCAAAACAACTTTTATAGACCAGATCTGCATGAGAATGTGATTGTTTATCTTACATTAAAATCCTTATTATTATTCAAAAATAGAGAAGTAATGAACACTTTGTATATGAGATATGTTTTTTTTTGTAAATTTAGATATACAAAATTAACTTGTTAAGTATATATACTATCTTATGCAGAAAGAAATGCAAAAAATACATGCAAGAATAATTTCTATAAAATAAAAAAACAAATTATGCTTCCCAAACAAATAATTTCTAGTTCAAGTTAATTTAATCTATTGGTTTGATTAATTGATTGGTTAATTGGTTTTAGGAGTTGTAGAAGTTAGTTTTGTAGGGTTTTGACGGTTCAAACCCATCGATTAAGTCTGTTGGGGTTTTGACTGTTCAAACCCATTTGTTTGCTTAAGATGCGGAATGATCGTAAAACAAAATTTTTACTTTTAACTTAACCCGAGAATTAAAGAGGTATGTCAGAAAGATTACCGAACGTTCCTATTCCCGTCGTTATCTTGACAAGCCCTTTTAATCCTCTATAGATCTACTCCATGATTGATTTCTAAAACTTAAATCTACTTAACAATTAAATAGATTAATATAACATTTATACCTCGTATCCAAATTCCAATTGGATTGCAGACCGAGCGAGAAGAGCGACATCTGGGAATGACTCGTCTTGGAGCACCAGACGTCTGGTGCCTCTATCGGTTATCCACCAGGACTAACCGGAGAGCGGTTTATTTATTTTGCCAGAAATACTATAAACCACGGGATTATGCAAAAACACTATTCACCGAGAAAAGACGAAAACACGTAATCACAAATTTGTAGTTATTCAGATTCACTAATAAGTAAAATTGAAATACCGCAAAATTCGAGAAAACACTATTCACCGATCCCGTAAATATTCTTCTCAATAACCCGCAAGATTATACATCAATTACGTATAACTTCCTTTTCTCAACCGAAACACTATTTGGGAGAGAAACCGAGAAAGAGAGAAAATAGATTACCGAACTGATCAGAAAGATTCGATATCTCAGAAATTAGTATTCTATTCTCTACCCCTACCCCTCTATTTATAGGCCTAAAATGGACATGAAATGACCATTTTGCCCTCGGGTGGATAGGGATGATGACATGTCATGTGGATAAGAATGATGACGTGTCATGTGGATAAGGATGACATGTGAAAAGACCAAAATGCCCTCGGCCCAAATTCAATTAATATGTATATAATTATTCTGAACAATTATATTTCTTGCGGTTGTTTGTTTCGGTGACTTTTATACAACGTGTCGTGCACGCTTATAAATTAACCGTTGTTTTTTGCTTGTCATCTAAATGACATTTATAATTTAATTATATCAAGTATAATTAATTATATCTATCTTATTATTAATCATAATCAAATCATAATTAATCAATAAGATTCTCCGAGTAGCTCCTATATGGTGTAACCCAATAGGATCTGTGTTATATTGGTAAATAGAATTAAAACTGTTTTAACTTCTATAATCATAGGAGGCATCTGACATCTGCACTATGACCATCCAATTACACAGATGATGCTGTACTGTACAATACCACGATCCAGTAAACTATTTACTCGTGTTAATTCTTTTGTCTGATAGTTATCAAATCAGTTTCAAGGTAGGTGTGTGTCATCCTTGCAAACTTAATCTTTTCTTGATCTTGAACATATTACCAAATATAATTACTCTTGTAATTATACCGCATGCAGATAATCTTATTCTATCAAGGGGCCCAGTGATACTATAACTCGTATAGAGATACGAGGGACAATAGTACTTTTGGTAAACCATCACTACCTCAGCTAATCTATGCATACCGAAGAGCTACCGTTATAATTGCGTTTTACCGACAGCGTTAGGTAACAATCACACATATACATTTCTTAGTAGGAAAGATGAATACCTCATACTTTAGAACTTAACACTGAATGAAAACATTAATGACACCACAATTCCATTTAATGTTTCATTCGGGGTCTGTCAAATACCATGTTCCTGGAACATGTATCTATGTGATTAAAATGACATCTCTTGTCAAATGGTTTGTAAGACATAACCATCTTTTAATTTACATACTAACCTTGTAACGGTAAATTAGTGTTCCTGCTGTAGCTACCGTACTACTAGACTGACACTCGACTCAACTTCTTAAGTGTGATATAAAATTTATTTGGAGTCGCCACCCGTTAGAAAATGGAAAATACCATTTACTTTGGTCTACAGAGATAACAGGTTCGTATCTTGGTTATGAATGTGGAAGGTGTTAGGCACCACACTCACCCGAAAGAAAACCGGTCTTTACTAATTTCTAGCTTTCAAAAAAACATAATATTCACTAGTGGAAAAACTGGAATCAGGATCGGCCTAATAGTATCGGTTATATGAAACAACCGATTCTAATATCTATATGGATCGGTTTTTTTAAGAAAACCGATCCTAAAAACTATTCAGATCGGGTTTTATGGTTAACCGATCCTAATTTATGAACAATTAGAATCGGTTTTTTATTAGAACCGATCCTGATACTATCAGGATCAGTTTTTACAAACAACCGATCCTAATGGAACACATATTAGGATCAGTTATTTCTTAAAAACCGATCCTGATAGTATCAGGATCGGTTCTAACAAACAACCGATTCTAATTCCTTTTTTTTTAATGTTGGTTCTGAAAAAAAAAGAATCAGGATCGGTTTTGTTTACAGAACCGATCCTGATACTTTTTTTTTTTTCAGAACCAACATTAAAAAAAAAAGTATCAGGATCGGTTTTTTCAACAAAACCGATCCTGATTTTTTTTTTCAGAACCAATATTAAAAAAAAAAAAGTATCAGGATCGGTTCTGTTGACAAAACCGATCCTGATACTTTTTTTTTTTTCAGAACCAACATTAAAAAAAAAAACAAAAAAGTATCAGGATCGGTTTTGTCAACAGAACCGATCCTGATACTTTTTTTTTTTTTTGTTCAGAACCAACATTAAAAAAATATATATATATCAGGATCGGTTTTGGCAACAGAACCGATCCTGATACTTTTTTTTTTTTTTAGAACCAAAATTAAAAAAAAATAAAAAAAAAATATATCAGGATCGGTTCTATGGCCAAAACTGATCCTGATACCTTTTTTTTTTCAGAACCAACATTAAAAAAAAAAAAAGTATCAGGATCGGTTCTGTGGACAAAACCGATCCTGATACTTTTTTTTTTTTCAGAACCAACATTAAAAAAAAAAAAAAAAGTATCAGGATCGGTTTTGTCCACAGAACCGATCCTGATACTTTTTTTTTTCAGAACCAAAATTAAAAAAAAAAAGTATCAGGATCGGTTTTGGTCAAAAGAACCGATCCTGATACTTTTTTTTTTTTCAGAACCAACATTAAAAAAAAAAGTATCAGGATCGGTTTTTTCAACACAACCGATCCTGATTTTTTTTTTCAGAAACAACTTAAAAAAAGGTATCAGGATCGATTGTTTTGAAATAACCGATCCTAATGCTAATTTGACGCTAGGGTTTAATTCTGTTTCGCGCCTTTGTACTTACAAAAACAATCAGGATCGGTTATTTCGAAATAACCGATCCTGATAACTCCTGCTTAGTTCTTATTTTTATATCGCGCCTCTCATTTTCAACTTAGCGTCTTTCTCTCTCTGTGTGTCTCCGTCTCTCCCTCTCAAATCCTCAGACCTCCGTGTCTCTCCTCTCTCTGTCTCCGTCTCATCTCTCCCTCTCCTCCGTGTCTCTCTCTGTCTCCGTCTCTCCCTCTCAAAGCCGAGCCTCTCGAACCTCCGGCTCAATTGTGTCAATTTTTAATTTTTTGTATTGTTTCAAAAATTAATTAATGGTGTTTGTATATTGTTTTTCAGTCTTGAGGACATCTCGCTCAAGTTACTTAATCATCCGGCCGATCAACTATCACGGTATTAGCTTTATCTAATTTTCTCATTATTATACTTTTAAAACACATTTTTTTTTTGTATTTTCAATTTATTTATTTATCTTTTTTCATTTGAGCAAGGCTTTTTGAAACTATCTTTTTATTTATCTTAATCATCCGGCCGATCAACTATCTTTTTTCATTTGTATTTTCAATTTTATTTTGCTATTGCACCAAATTTCTTCAACTATTGTACTTCTTTTTGTGTTTCATGAATTTATTTTGTGTTCTTAATTGGTTTTGAGCTCCAATAAATCAATGGTAAATAAAAAAAAAAATTTATGCTGGCCAGCAAATATATATGGAAGCTGGCCAAATAAAAAAAAAAAAAATTTTTTAGATCCAATATAACATCAGGATCGGTTGTTTCAAAAAAACTGATCCTGATTCTTACCAACATTAAAAAAAAAAAAAGGTATCAGGATCGGTTATTTCAAAACAACCGATCCTGATTTTTTTTTTTTTTCAGAACCAACATTAAAAAAAAAAAAGGTATCAGGATCAGTTTTTTTCAAAAAACCGATCCTGATAGTAACTATCAGGGTCGGTTGTTTCAAACAAACTGATCCTGATAGTATAACATCAGGATCAGTTGTTTGAAACAACCGACCCTGATAGTATAACATCAGGATGAGTTGTTTGAAACAACCGACCCTGATAGTAACTATCAGGATCGGTTATTTAACCGATCCAGATTATTGTAAGTATCAGTATCGCCTTCATCAGGATCGGCTGTATTCCGATACTAATATGCATATATAACCGATCCTGATTCCATATTTTCCACTAGTGATTTCAACAATTATTCAGATTACAAAGCGAAGTGGACAAAACATAACACTAAAAAAAAAGAAAAAAAAAAGAAATAACTAAAAGGGAATAAAAATAGAAATTTCAAGTCGCGTAGATCATCATCTTCATTGTTAGAATGACCGGAGGTTGAGAGTTAAGGACTTAGTTAATGAGAAAACATATTTATTATGTCTCTCATTTAAACTCACTATACTAAACTCTCTACTAAAATGTTTCTCAAAAGCTAATTTTTCTTCACTCTATTTTTGGGCTGATCTCCTTTCCTCTTTTTGCTATCTTTTTATTGATCTTATCAGCCGTCTCATGAGAATGTGGATATGGAGGGGTATTTATAGTTGTTGATGTCTTCCTGTAGCTCCTAGCGTCTCAACATATCACATATTAGTTGTCTCCTGCATTGAACACAATTTTGATATTATTTATCTCATAAAGTAACACTTAAAACAAAAGACAAACTTATCTCAGGTGCTTTAGATATTTAACACATTCTTAAAACATCAAATATATCTAGGAACATGGCAGCCATATTCTCGCTATATGCATTAATATGAGTTGATTGATATATTCTTCTATAGTTTTTGTATAGTGTTTAAATAGTATTTTCTATAGTTTAAAATAGTACATGATAGTACCATGTCTCACAAGAATCAGCCACAATGTTCATTGCCTTTTTTATTAGAATATATATCAATCTCATTAAAGCTTTACTCGCTATATGTTCATTGCCATTTTTTTATTTATTTAAAACCCTAGATTTGATTAGAATATATATCAATTTCATTAACGACTTGATATCATCTTTTCTTTTCTTTTTTTTCTTTTTTATTTTATTATTATATATATATGTCTAACTTCTTAGTAAAGAAACTATAAGAAACCATAACAAAAAAGAATAGGCAACGCAACACAACTGTTATATATACTAGGACAAGGATACAAACAAAAGAAATAACCGACCCAACCAAAGCAAAGCAAAACAATGTGACTTGCTCAAAGAGAGAGCACTTCCAGAACCACACAAGTTTGTTATCTGTAGCACGGTGCAAATATATTATTATTATTTTTTATTTTGTGTATATATATATATATATAGAGCTGGGCTATTGTGAGTTGCGAAGTAAGATGTCATTTTTACTTCACGCTCATATTTTTATTTTGAAAATCTAAACGACCGATCTGAACCACTCAACATGTTCTCCATATTGAAATGTGCTTGGAGACCAAATTTTATAATTTTTGGAATTTTTTTACTATTTATTAAGCCACTTTGAAAATCGCTGATCGAATGGTCCAGAAATTTTACTGTTTTTTACTGTTCACCCAGATCTGCGATTTTCAAAGTGGCTTAATAAATAGTAAAAAAATTCCAAAAAATATAAAATTTGGTCTCCAAGCACATTTCAATATGGAGAACATGTTGAGCGGTTCGGATTGGTTGTTTAGATTTTCAAAATGGAGTATGAGCGTGAAGTAAAACGACGTTTTACTTCACAACTCACCATAGTCAATCTCTCTCTCTCTCTCTCTCTATATATATATATATATATAGAGTTAGGCTACGGTGCTATGCATATATAGTGTCAATCTGTGCTATGCATTTTTTGACCGTCGATAGGCTTGGAGATTCGTGCAAAAAAATTAGTCGCTGATTCACATTAACAGAGACAAACGGAGACGGTAATTTCAAAATAGCGTTATTCAATTAGACTCCTCTCTTTCTCTCTACCCTGTCGCACCTCCTCCCTTGGCCACTTTCTCTCGCCCCCCTCCCCAAGCCGCTTTGTCGCTATCGCTCCTCCCTATCTCTCTCTCTTACTCTCGACGGCCAACCGGAGCCCTCTTAGCCTTTCTCTCTCTGCTGGTCCAGGTCACTCGTGAGAGAGCCCGAGCACCTCCAGCCACCTCGCTCCTCTTGCCGCCTTGCGCCTCTCCATCCCTAGTAAGCTCTAGTTCCCTCTCCATTTTTTCTTAGTTTTACTTTTCTCTTTACACGAAATCTTGGCAACCAACATTTGTTATCTTGCAACAAAGTTACTTGATTTCTTGATTTGAATCAATATGTTACTTACTAACCTATCAAAACTACTTAGTCCGTTCTTGATAATTTCTGATTGGACCGGACCAACACTACATATATATCTTCATGCATGTGAAGCAATTATTTGTGCTTGCTTTGACTTTTTACCTGTAGATCAAATTTTACATATATATCTTCAAACCGTGTGAATCCATAATTTCTATTTAAATCTTGAGATTTGGCGGGATAAATACTCAGAAAAAAAACAAAAGCTTTCTCATTAAACCAAAAAGTTACATAGGTTACATTTGCAGAAGAATTGAAATTTACTATATATGCCAATTTACCAGTAAAATACCAATATCTCCTGAAATGCCTTTTTTTTTACCCAAATACACTAGCTCATTGCCCTTAAGTACTTTACAGCAGCTGCTGAGAATTGAAAATTTGCAAACTAGTCCCTGTTTTATCATCATAGATACATCACATCCTCCTGACCTTCGTGATTGGTAAACAAAAAAATGTTAATTCTAGAATGAATCGTAGTGACAACTTTTGTATAAATTATTCTATTAATTCATATAGGGTGTTGTAATTTGTTGTGGTCCTTGTTGACATATATTAGCAGTTGTTCATTCTAAAGAGAAAAGTAAAACTCAGAAAAAAAAGAGGGAAGGAGAGCTTACTAGAGATGGAGAGGTGCAAGGCGGCAGGAGGCGCGTGGTGGCTAGAGGCGCTCCCAACTCTCTCGCGCCCAACCTGGACCAGAAGAGAGAGGGTCAGATGGGAAGGCACTGGAGGCGCGACGCGCGAGATGCGAATAGGCTGGAGCTCAAGTAGCGAGGTCACTGGAGTTGGCGACACGGTGTTACTCCTTTCTTTTATTTTGAATTTGACGAAAATAGAGAGTTGAATTTGGGGGAAGACCCAAAGAGACGAGAGAAGAAGTGATTTTTTATTGAAGCTCTAGGGAGATAATAAGTTAACGGAGACGGAGATGCTAATTTTTAATTTTTGGATTCCGTTTAAGCGCATCAGCGCCTTCATCAAATACTAATCTAAATGCAGATCTGATGGTTGAAAAGTGCATAGCACAGATTGACACTATATATGCATAGCACCGTAGCCTAACTCTATATATATATATATATATATATATATATATATATATTATTTTTCTTTTTTTTTGTATTTTTAAAGAAAGAGCACATCCCTTACATATTTCAAAATCCAAAGTATAAGAAAACATATCATAGAATCAAGGATTAGAAGGAATGTAAACATGTTAATAAAAACAAATGGCATCATCATATATCATATACTGTCCCACGTGATGCATTAAGCAGCAGTGAAGATATTGACCCCAATACAAAGAAGTAAAATCAAATTAGATTAGAAAATTTAAACACGGTATTAAAAAATTTAATTTCTTATTTTGACCATCAATGTTGTCAAAAATTTAATTAAAATATACTTAACTTTCTTTTTAGTATACGTTTATGCAATCAGACCAAGGTGGTATATTTTCATGTTTTTACTACCATCCATATGTTTTTTTTTACTTTCATTAGGGGTAAATGCCAAATAGGAAAAATATTTTTACTTGCTATAGGGTCAAAAATTTACCTTTCCTAAAGCTTTACTCAAGCCCTGACATGGGTGCAATGCTTTGGACTTAATATCTATATAGATTCTCCTATAGTTTTGCTATAGTATTTGAATAGTATTTCCATAGAGTGCAAATTTGGGACTAGTGTACTAGGCAATGACAGGGTTTTTAATTGAAGTCTATAGTTGGCCACTATTGCATATTTCTAAATATGGTGCAAGTAATGTTAGAACATGGTACATATATTAGGCTCCTATTTCTTGTGCGAATCTCTGCAAATCTCATATTTCTAAATGATATGTCTCACATAGGTTTCTAATTAGAGAATAATTGCATGGCTTCTTACATGTAGTTGAAAATATATAGTATGACAAAAACTAGTTGAAATAGCATTATATGGTGTGACACGTAAAGTGCTGGACCAAAATATATCCATGATGCATATGGGTGTAAATGGAAGGTCACAAACAAGCTAGTATATACAATAGAAGGCTTTAAATAAGCTCACTATATATATTTATGATAATTTATGTTGATCTTTAGGATATATTTATGTGACATATTAATAAGCTCCTCAAACTAATCAACGTTTAAAATTGTAGATATATAAATATTCTCATGATTCATATAGGGAATATAGAATATTTAAGTCGATGTAAAACTTTGACTGACCACTAATTAGAAATTTGTCTAATAAAAAATGTTAAGATTGTGATGACAAATAACTTCTTCTTCTTTTTTTTATAAAAAAAAAATCATACAAACCATGTGGATTATTTAAGGAAATAGATTCTATTAAAGCTATTATCTTTCACTAGGAGATGTTATTATCAAAACAACTTATGGTGCTTGAATTATTGCACCAGCAAAAAGAGACAATCACTGCTTATGTCAGCGCATTCTAAGATTCCAATACAACTACTTGATCAAAATATCATAATTCTCATAAATGCAAAAATTGATGGCCTCACACGGACCAAATGTATGGCTCCATTTATAGTAGATTAGTAGGTAAATAGTTCCACATATGGATTGTAAAAGATGACAATAGGTGCCGTGTAGATTTTGCCTAAACCATTGCAGTTCACATATTTTGGCTACTGCATAAATATTGATAGTTACCATGGTAGAAAATTTTGTATGCGGTAGTCACATATCATAGTTGAAACTTGATAATCAATTTTAACACACTTTTGTTTGCTCTAAATTATTTGTGGTGTAATTTAGTGCATGGAAGAATTAAGGTGACTATAGTATAATATTATTATATTTCAAACTAGTGATTTTTTGTAGCAATAATATAGTACGATATTACTATAGTTAAATAAAGTATGCATTGTGGCATCAGAAAGTCAATTATCACAAAAACTAAATATATTTTTCCCATTAGATTTTATCTTAAATTTATGAGATAATATACTTTAGAAATATATTTTTCTCATTATATTCTTAGATTTTATCTTTATGAGATGATATATATACTACTAGAATTCATCTTAAAATCGTAGATAGAAAAATCAACGATCAAAATGACTGACGTGATAAGTATTCCCGCAGATAGAATTATTTGAGAAATATATGTTACAATATTTTCTTTCTTAATGTCAAGTACTAAAATGCATTGTCGTAATTTATTCTTCCAAATTAAGGCATAAAAAATCATGCGATTTTGGCATAACATGAATTATTTTAAGCTTAACCCAATAATATTCAACTTGTTGTGTGCATATTCAACTAAATATTAACTGAAAATTGAATTGTAAATCATACCTTTTTATAGAAGCATGAATGTTACATCCTTGATTTTAGAACTCGTGTTCGGTGCAAATATATTACTTGCTTTCAAGATTATACAATTTTGGGTGTCTACAGCTGCCCCTCTTCAGCCAACTTTGTCTCACAAAGCTTTGGTAAAGCCAAAAGACACCCATATATTCCTCAAAATAACTGTAGGCCTGGTATAGATGACTGCTACCCTTGCACTTAAGTTTGCTTAATGGGTCCCTCTAGCATTAGGCATTTAAGGGTGAAACCCATTTATCTTGATAAGTGCTGGTAGGACTACCTGGCATCCAACCTTAATTATATAACCATATATTTCATAACATACGTACCTTAGAATGAAGTGGTAAGAGAGGCAACTCCTTGTCATGTTATTACCCTTTGTTGTTTCATCATTGACATTATGAGTCTAGATGGTTAACATTAGGGTGTATCCTAAGTGATGGTGTTCCCTTGTGGTATTTTGCCTCAGATGCTAATTGAAACATATTTTTATCCACGAGGGATTATAATTTTGTTGTGAAGCAATCATCAACGGCACCACAGGGATCCACTCGGTACCTGCAGGGTTAGTAAATGTTTTTTTGTTTTGGGGCTTACTTGGTAAAATTTGAGACCATACCATTTGACTCTAATTCAAAGTAAATAAACTATTAACTGGACACCTACTTTTTTTCGTTTTTTTTTTGTCGCACATATGCATCAAGTGAACTATGCTACATACACATTCCTTCTCGTCCTCCTTTCTTTAACCTAGTACATAACTACTTTGGAATCACAAGCGTTTTGGTTTATGAGAATTTAATAGCAATGAGTGTGACTTTCTAATGAGGTTGTTGCCTATATGGGGAGCATAACATGAATTTATTTTGTTCGATCTAAGGTTAAACCATACAATCTCAAGGACTTGCTACAAATTAAATTAGAACTTGGACTTGGTACAATTGACATGGCATGCAAAAATATAGAACTTTCAAAAATATTAACGATTTCTCCCTTGTAAAAGTTATTCACCCCATGATTGATCTCATTATGCATCACCTAGAATGATTATTTTGAACAATTTATCCCGCAAATATCCCTAAATCTGAGAGTGCTAATTTCTCCTTTGATTATAAATTGATCCCTTCCAATCAATAAGAATTACTGATATAAATTTTGATTTTCCTTCCCAATTAATTGGAGCAAAGTATGACAACTAAGTGTGTTGGCACATGTGACATTTTTTGGAAATTGGGAGGTTCTGTCGAGCCTATTGGTAACCAGTCTTGTGTAGGCACCCGTACTCATTTTTCTAACCTCCATATTTTATTTCTCTGTTTTTTTTTCTATTTTTCCTTTTTTTTCTTCCTATTTTTCTGAGAATTTAAATATTTTTGTGTCACAAGTACCATGATTACACACAATTCCACGTATTCATACATACGAGGAATTATTGCATAGTTTTGCTAGGGGTCAATCAATAATAAATGGTTACTCTAAAACACTCTCAAACTTAGAAGACTTTATAAAATAAATTATTCAAAAATAATTTTCTAAGGTTATCATCTTTTGATCAACATTCATGGTTAGCAATTAATTGTTCACTTTGAAATCACCAATTATTTTTAAAAATTCAAAATTTTGGCACCATGCTCAATTGCCTAAACCATAGTCTAAATTAATTCAAGCAATCCCCCTTTGATTACCTAAGAAATAAAAATGCAAAAACTAGTAAAAACCGAGGAAAGATATAAAGGTAATACCCGTCATTTTTTTTCATGGAAATTTTGATATTTCTTGGTGATGATGATGTAAGGATTGAGGATCTATTTTTTTTTTTTGAAGGTTGCTTGTTATTTCCAAAAGTAGATACAATACTTAAAAAAAAGGAAAAGGAAGAGGAATGGACTAAGCATAATACCTTTTTACATATTGTGCATTGATTGGTTCTGCATGTTCATCTCCATCCATGTTTTTGAGTCGAATCGCGTTTCCTGCATATACTTATTTAACAACATACGGGCCTTCCCAATTGGATTTGAACTTGCCGTCCTTGCCCCTAATTTGTTTTAGTACCAAATCTCCTTCTTTGAATTCACGTAGTTTGACCTTTTTATTGTAAGCCCTAGCTATTCTTTTTTGGTAACATTGTGCATGGCATAAGGCTTTTAATCTTTTTTCCTCTATTAAGTTTAGTTGGTCATACCTTGATTGCACCCATTATGCTTCTTTCAACTGCGCCTCCATAAGAACTCGTAGGGATGGAATTTCCACTTCAACCGGGAGTACCGCCTCCATCCCATAAGTTAATGAGTACGGGGTCGCTCCAGTGGACGTACGTACGGAGGTACGATAGGCCCATAACGCGTAGGTGAGCATCTCGTGCCAATCTTTGTGGGACACAATCATTTTCTCAATTATTCTTACAAGGTTTTTATTGGCTGCCTCAACCGCACCGTTCATTTGGGGACGATAGGGTGAAGAGCGGCGGTGGGTAATTTTGAACTATTTACATAAATCCTCTACTTTTTTTGCGGTTAAATTTGTACCGTTATCGGTTATTATTTCATTTAGCACTCCATACCTACATATCAGGTTATTTTTAATAAACTTGGACACCTGTGTTGCGGTAATTGAGGAATAGGATGCCCCTTCGACCCATTTAGTAAAATAGTCGATAGCGACCAGAATAAATTCATGACCATTTGATGCCTTTGGATTAATTTTACCAATAATATTGATTCCCCAAACAGAAAAAGTCCAAGGAGATGATAAGTTGTGTAAACAAGAGGAGGGGGCATGGATAAGATTACCATGGACTTGGCACTCATGACACCGCCGCACGAAATTGCAACAATCTGCCTCCATGGTCAACCAATAATACCCCTGCAACATTATTTTCTTGGCCAGCATCAAACCGTTCATGTGTGGGCCACATACTCCGGCATGCACTTCTCGCGTTATCTCTTGGGCCTCTGCCTCATCGACACACCGGAGGAGGACATAATTAGGAGTTCTTTTATAAAGGTGGTTTCCACACAGTGTGAACTGCATGGCTAAGCGTTGCAGTGTTTGTCAGTTTGATTGGTTTCTGTGGGAAATGATTTGTTTTTAAGGTATTGTTTTATGTCATGGTACCAAGGTAAGTTTTCGTGGGACTCGTTAGTTTCAATGTGGAGGCAATATGCGGGTTCTCTGTGGCTATTTATTTGGATTGTCATAGTTTCATCGGTTAATTCTATCCAAGCTGCTAGTGTGGCCAGGGCATCATCATAAGAGTTTCGATTTCGGGATAGGTAGGTGAACTCAATTTCAACAAACTCCTCTATCAGTTTTTCTAGGTACTCAAAGTATGGAATTAATTTCTTATCTTTGGTTTTCCATTCCCCTTTTATTTGGCTGATTATAAGGAGTGAGTCCCCAAAGACATGGAGATGAGTGACTTTTTGTTCTAAGGCCATTTTTAACCCAAGTACACATGCTTCGTATTCGGCCATATTATTAGTACAATCGAATTGTATTTTAGTGGATGCCAGGTATTTACTCCCCCATGGTGATTCTAGAACTGCCCCTACACCTTTACCGTGTTTATTAATTGCACCATCAAAATAGACCTTCCAAAGTAAATTTAAATTAATACACGGTGAGGTATTTGAGGTGGTAAATAATATGTCTTCATCTGAGAATTCTTCGCTTATTGGTTCTAGATCAGAAATGGCTGAGTCAGCTAAATGGTTAGCTATGGCTTGGGCTTTCATGGATTTTTGTGTGATATGGGTAATCTCAAATTCGGATAAGAGTAAGAGCCACTTGGAACTACGACCCACTAATGCTGGTTTTTCAAATAGGTATTTTAATGGATTAATTCGAGATATAAGATAAACTTGGTGGGATAGCATATAATGCCTCAATCTTTGGGTGGCCCATACAAGAGATAAACAAACCTTTTCTACCGGTGTCTACTGACTCTCACAACCTGTGAACCGCTTACTTAAGTAATATATGACATGCTCCTTGCCCCCTTCATCATGTTGGCCTAGGACACAACCCATAGATGTTGGTGTGGTGGATAGATATAAGAGGAGAGGCCTTTCGGGTTTTGGTGGCATTAATATAGGGGGTTTTAGGAGGTAGAATTTTAATTTTTCAAAGGCATATTGGCACTCATCATTCCACCCTTTTTCAGCATTCTTTCTGAGTAATTTAAAAATTGGTTCACAAGTAGGGGTCAGTTGAGCGATGAATCGGCTTATGTACTGCAACCGCCCTAATAAACCCCTGACTTCCTTTTCAGTTTTGGGAGGTGGCATTTCTATTATGGCTTTAACTTTACTAGGGTCCACTTCAATGCCTCTACGGCTGACAATAAAACCCAACACTTTCCCTTTAGTGACACCAAAGAAATATTTTTGGGGATTTAACCGTAAATTGTACTTTCGAGCCCTATCTAAAATTTTCTTAAGGCATTTCAAATGGCTACTAACACTTTGAGATTTGGCAGTCATGTCATCTACATAGATTTCTATTTCGTTATGCATCATATCATGAAATAATGCTGTCATGGCCCTTTGATAAGTTGCCCCTGTATTCTTTAAGCCAAATGGCATAACCCGATAACAAAACACGCCCAAGGTGTTATAAATGAGGTTTTCTCCATGTCTTCTTTTGCTAAATGGATTTGGTTATAGCCTGAAAATCTGTCCATAAAGGACATCATTTCATGGCCGGCAGTGTTATCGACAAAGAGGTCAATATGAGGTAATGGAAAATTATCTTTGGGACTGGCCTTGTTTAGGTTCCTATAATCTACACACATTCTTACTTTACCATCTTTTTTTGGAACAGGGACAATATTCGCTAACTATTCAGGATACGGGGATACTTGTAAGAAACCCGCATTGTATTGTTTTATGACTTCTTTTATTTTTAGGATCCATTCGGGTTTAAGTCTTCGAAGCTTTTGTTTAATGGGTTTTGCCCCTGGTTGGAGTGGTAACTGATGCACGACTACATTTTCATTTAAACCAGGCATATCCGCATATGACCATGCAAATACATCTACATAACCCCTTAAGAAATCAATGAGTTCCGACCGCATTTTTGGAGGTAAATTAGTACCTCTATGGACACACTTGGACTCTTCATTTACACTTAAATTTATCTCCTTTGTTTCTTCAAGGATGGATGTAGTTGGATTTTCATATTTGGTAATTAAGGTGGAAAGTTCATCGGGAATGGTTTCGTATGAATCTTCAATGGATAAAAGGTCCGATGAGTATTTAGGTTTAATTTTAAATCTAGAAGTCTTACTAATGCAATTCACATAAATTTTTTTGGCAAGTTTTGGCAAGTTTTGGCTTTTTGCTTTTTTTGGCTTTTGGACGTTTATCATTTTTTTGGATTTTCGAGTTTTCTATTTTTTTGGGCATTTTGGTTTTTCTAATTTTTTTGTTTTTTTCGTTCTTTATGATTTTTTTGGGTTTTAAATGTTTTTCTATTTTTTTGGATTTTTCTAATAAACTATGTACATAATACCCTACGTTTAGGCAGACTTTTTTTTTGGCTGGTCCGGGAAAGTTGGGACCAGACTCGAATTGTAAGAGGAGGAAGGGACATATACCTTAGTCGTGTGCTCTACGGGGGCGACTTGAGGTGAGCAACATATGGTTGATATTGGCCAATCATCGTCTGGGCATACCACCATTGGTTCAGAAATTTTGAGACCCATTAATCCAGTTGTAGTGTTGTGGATGAAGGATGAGATGTCGTTGGCTGCCATGACCTTCTTCAGCACCTTGTATTTTGGCTTCCGTGCCTTGGGTCTCCATTCCATCTGTGGCTTGTTTTGTGCGGGCATGAGAGGAGCTTGTCCTGCTTCTTGTATTCTTTTGTGAGCAATGATTTTTTTCTGCAATTTCTTATTAATATACAGCCTCCCATGTACGTCATAGTTATCAAAATAATCAGCTGGTAATTCATCATCGTCAGGGTTAAGATCTAGAATTGGATTGGTCATTTGGTATTCATTCGTTGGGATTTCGTCATTTATTAAGTCTGGTTCGGGTTCATTAATTAGTTGAATTGTCATTTCTGGATCAACTATCAAGTATGAATTGGTAATTGTGTGGTCTTTCTGGTGATTGTGGTTTTAGGGGTTCCTTGTTTGCCCCCATCTCGCTAGTTCGAGCATTTAATACCTCTTTAAGGTCTGTACAATATTCAGTACGATGGCCCATGGTACGATGGTATACACAATATCGTTCGGGCTCACAAATTGGACTGTTTTGGTTTGAGGGAGGGCCTAATTGGAGCCGTAAAAGATCACTCATTTCTCTTGGTCGTTTCATACGGATTCTCATTCGGTCAATTCTCTCACCAATTGATTTCAATTCACTAAAGTCTTTAATGACATAAGTTGTTAGCTGGTCACAAAGTGGTGGTTGCGATGATTGAATCACCATCTTAATTAATGAGGCACGTTTTGTTGTACTTCATTCACCGTAGAGAACCATCTATCTACATAGTCACGAAAATGTTCTGTTTCTTTTTGGGATAACCTTGATAAATCGTTAAAGGAGGGTACATGCCACATACGACTAAACCGGTGTAAAAAACTTGCAAAGAATGCTTTCTATGTCAAGCGATTCTTTTCTGCAAGGTATTCGAACCATTTGTGTGAATCGTCTTTGAGGGATACAACAAAAAGTAAGATCAAAGTTGCATCATCATACCTGAGTGTGTCGTATACCTTGCAGAAGGTTGTCATGTGTCTTATTGGACAACTCCTACCATCATATAGTTCTAATGTTCGGTTTTGCTGCGGTTGTGCACGTGATACTTGTGCTTGACTCTGAGGTTGCTCAACAGGATGTTCTGACCGTCGACTCAGGGGTGGCTCTTCATATCTCGCTTTGAGATCGCCCAAGCAGCTCTCGATCCTTCCCAGCAATGATTGTAATTGGTTGAATAGAGGTTCTACTGGATGTGGTATGCGCAACATTGGAGATGGAATTGAGGTGGAAGTGCTTGGAACAGATGGTTTCTGGGCTACAAGACGGATTAACATGTGAAAAGCTTCTAACTGCAAAATAAGTAACCTTCTCGTTTGTTCCCCTGAACCTAGTGGTGGATCATTATTCATCCTAGGTTGGTTCGATCTAGAAGTGGACGGGCCATCTAGTGGTATAGGTATCCCTTCCAATACATTGACCCAAGATCTAATTTAAACAGTTTGTCTAGCCCGTCAAAACTATCACTTTCTGGTGCAAGTACCTCACATTTTACAAAAATATCTTTTATGGACATGTTGGAGGCTACCGTTGTTACTGGCTTGTCAGACTCACACCCTAGTCCTTGTGTGCCTTAAGTGTCAATGGTTCTATTGGTCCTTGATTGAATTTTCCTAAACCTTGTCCTGGGGTATAGTTCCATTTTTTTTGAAGTGTTTCTAACATTCTTTCAGGGTTAGGATAATTCTTTTGGGACTTTACATCAATGAGTGGAACTTGTTGGTTGACGCTAACAGAACCAGCTTCAATAGGTACAACCATTTCAGGCTCAGCCATAACCACAACAATTTTATCATTAAATGGAAACTTGAGGCACTGATGCAAGCTGGACGGGATTACCTTATGGGCATGTAACCAGGGTCTTCCTAGAATCAGGTTAAAGGTGGACTTGATATCAACAACTTGGAAGGTTATTTCAAAATTTACCGGACCAATTACTACCTTTAAATCAACCTCTCCCAAAATTTCTGTGCTAGCGCTATCAAATGCTCTTACCGTCCCAATGGTTTTGCGAAAACTTGTTGGGTCTACTCCAATTTTGGTGGCAGTGCGTAATGGACAAATATTAAGTGCTGAACCATTGTCTATTAATACAAATGAAAGATGAAAACCATTACATTGAACCTTTATGTACAATGGTCTATTGTGTTTTTCTTTTTCGTCAGGGAGTTCATTGTCTGAGAAGGTTATGTTTTGTTCGTATATCTGACCAACAAGTTTTTCTAAGTCCTTTGGTTCTACAGTAGTTGGCACATTAACAGATTGAAGGACTTTTTGTAAAGCTTGATAGTGGGTGGGAGATTTAACAAGTAATTCCCAGACATAAATTTCAGCCTTGGTTTTCTTTAATTGGGACACCACATCGTAACTGGACGAATCCTTCTTTGTTTGACTTTCAGGGTTTTATGTGGTCTTACCATCCTTAGGTATGGGTTATGCTGTCAGGTATGATGGCTTGTAAACCCTACCAGACCTGGTCATGTTGCTTAATTCAGCGCATACAAGGGTTGGGTTCTTATCAAGAGGAACCTGATTTTGATTGGTTGTGGCTGGTTTTCCTAAGACCTCAATTGTTTTTGGACCCATGACTACCATTGGTTTGAGGACTGGTTCTCTAACTCCTAAGACCTCAATAGGCCTTTTGTACTGCATTGGAGTCATTTGGTTCATTGGCCTTATTCCTAAAACTTCAATGGTTTTTGCAGTTAATTTTTGTTCGAAGTGATTGACAATACCATTAAAAGAGTACGAATCATACCTTTCACATTCGATGACATTTACCGTTTGAGAACAAGTTGCTTCATCATTTTTTGGATGTTGAGGTAACGGATTTGCCATTATATTAGTGGTTTCAGTTGGAGGTGCTTTGACGGTAATTACTCCTTTGTCAATTAAGTCTTGTATGGTATGCTTCAGATTATAACATTTATCAGTATGGTGACCTGCACTTTGATGGTATTCACAGAAAATTGTTGGGTCATAACCTCGAGAGCCAGGGTTTACTTGTCTTCCTAACTGGGTCACAGTTCCATCTTGAAAGAGTCTAACGAGTATTAAACTTGGTGGTTCACCAATTGGTGTGAATTTTCTAAAGACTTTGTTTTGTTGTGATTGATTTGTGGCAGAAAATTGAGGATTTGTAGTGTTCATATGTGTGATTGGTCCGGTATTCGTGTTATTATGTGTTGGTTTTGGCAATCCTCCAAATCGATTATCATTCGAAAAGGAATTATGAGGGAAGACAGTTTGTTTGGTACCGGATACCTCAACGGTAGCATTTACATCCTCTTGACTTTTTGAGGTGTTTGGTAAGATGTTGTTTTTTGGTCATTTCAGGTTCGTTTCACGTTAAATTGGTTCGGTGATGATGATTGCAGTCCTAAGGCTGGTAATAACCCTTGGCTTACGGTTGTTTCTACACGAGAACCAGACTTAATTAAGGCAGTAAAATTAGGATGTCCTTGAATAGCTAGGTAACCCGATATGGTAGACAAGGAGTTCTTAATTATCATATTTATGGATTCCTTGTCAGTTGGTTTAGGTTTGACTCTAGCAGCCATTGCGCGCCATCTACCAACATAGGTAACAAAGGGTTCATCTTTATTTTGTCTAAGAGATTCAAGGTCTTCGCGTCGAGGTTCCATGTCTAGATTATATGAATATTGATCAACAAAAATATTTGACAGATGATCAAATGACGCAATATTGGGTAAATCAAGGGAAGTAAATCATTTCAAAGCTGGACCGGTCAAACTTTTTTGGAAGTAACGAATGAGCAATTGGTCATGGGATTTCAACGAAATCATATCCCTGCAATAGGCTCTCAGATGCGACACCGGACAACCCTCCCCACTGTATTTCTCAAATTCTGGTAGTTTGAAATTTTCGGGCAATACTACATCAGGAAATGGACATAAATCTCGGAATGAAACATTTTTAGTACATCCTACTCGTATTTTGGTTAACTCGGCCTCTACTTTGTCAATGCGGGATTTCAATGGGTCGAATTCAAGAGAGATTGGTGATTGTTCAGATCCTGGAGTACTTGCAGATCTATTTTGGTCATGATTAGGAAAGATTTGAGTGTTAAGAGGTTGGCTAGATTGTTCAGGTCCGTGGTTCGTAGGGATTGCACCTTGAGAAGCATTTGGACTTGTAAAATTGGGGCTTATTTGAATTTGCGGCAAATTGGCAAGTTTGGTCACCATTGTATTCATGGTTTTTATGGTTTCTCTTAACAAGTCCTTCAAGGACTGTTCTACATTTGGATTGATTTCTTGAGGTTGAGGTGAAATGTTTTCGGGGTCTTCGTCGAGATTTGTGGTATGTGACATTTTCGATCGAGCCCTAGTTAGGATAGGACTCCTTACAAGTTTTAAAGAAGACCCTTTTGGCTTATTCACGAGTTTAGAATTTAAATCCAGTTTAATGTTACCAACACAATGATGTTTTGCTAGTCGCTCGATTGATCCAAATCTTTGCCTAGCTCTTCCTTTGCCGCAAATGTGAAATACTACTCTTTCCTTGTTCCCTTTTTTTTCTGCAGCAAAATGTGAAAAATAGAAGAAAAAGGAAATAAAAAAAATCAGAAATTAAATCAAACACTAAGTTTAGAAAGCTAGAAATTTTCAAGTTAAGCTCCCCAGGGGAGTCGCCAGCTGTAGCTACCGTACTACTAGACTGACACTCGACTCAACCTCTTAAGTGTGATATAAAATTTATTTGGAGTCGCCACCCGTTAGAAAATGGGAAATACCATTTACTTTGGTCTCCAGAGATAACAGGTTCGTATCTTGGTTATGAATGTGGAAGGTGTTAGGCACCACACTCACCCGAAAGAAAACCGGTCTTTACTAATTTCTAGCTTTCAAAAAAAACATAATATTTCAACAATTATTCAGATTACAAAGTGAAGTGGACAAAACATAACACTAAAAAAAAAGAAAAAAAAAAGAAATAATTAAAAGGGAATAAAAATAGAAATTTCAAGTCGCGTAGATCATCATCTTCATTGTTAGAATGACCGGAGGTTGAGAGTTAAGGACTTAGTTAATGAGAAAACATATTTATTATGTCTCTCATTTAAACTCACTATACTAAACTCTCTACTAAAATGTTTCTCAAAAGCTAATTTTTCTTCACTCTATTTTTGGGCTGATCTCCTTTCCTCTTTTTGCTATCTTTTTATTGATCTTATCAGCCGTCTCATGAGAATGTGGATATGGAGGGGTATTTATAGTTGTTGATGTTTTCATGTAGCTCCTAGCGTCTCAACATATCACATATTAGTTGTCTCCTGCATTGAACACAATTTTGATATTATTTATCTCATAAAGTAACACTTAAAACAAAAGACAAACTTATCTCAGGTGCTTTAGATATTTAACACATTCTTAAAACATCAAATATATCTAGGAACATGGCAGCCATATTCTCGCTATATGCATTAATATGAGTTGATTGATATATTCTTCTATAGTTTTTGTATAGTGTTTAAATAGTATTTCCTATAGTTTAAAATAGTACAGGATAGTACCATGTCTCACAAGAATCAGCCACAATGTTCATTGCCCTTTTGATTAGAATATATATCAATCTCATTAAAGCTTTACTCGCTATATGTTCATTGCCCTTTTTTTATTTATTTAAAGCCCCAGATTTGATTGGAATATATATCAATTTCATTAACGACTTGATATCACCTTTTCTTTTCTTTTTCTTTTTTTATTATTATTTTTTTATTATATATATATGTCTAACTTCTTAGTAAAGAAACTATAAGAAGCCATAACAAAAAAGAATAGGCAACGCAACACAACTGTTATATATACTAGGACAAGGATACAAACAAAAGAAATAACCGACCCAGCCAAAGCAAAGCAAAACAATGTGACTTGCTCAAAGAGAGAGCACTCACTACTACAAAAAAGCTAATTCTACACTGCACATTGTACACGGTTTTTCTAATTTTATATAAAAACCGTGTGTCAAATATGAAATTTTGAAAGGCCAAAAAATATAGGGGAATTATACACGGACACTTAGTTATAAATCAGTGTATAATTGTTTGAGAGAGCTACACGGTTTATTAGGGATCAAAAATCCGTGTGGAAGGAAACCGTGTGGAAAAGATTGAGAGAGTTACACGGATATTAAACTAAAATCCGTGTATGAATAGCTACACGGATATTTGATTAAATAACCGTGTATAAATAGCAAGAGAGCTACACGGTTTTTAGTTGCATGTCCGTGTAGAATAGTTAGAGAGCTACACGGTTTTTTTTATCAAATATCCGTGTATAAAGGGTAATGCTACACGGATTGTTTAATAAATAACCGTGTATAACTTGTGCGAGAGCTACACGGATTGTTAAGTATAAATCCGTGTAGAAAAGGCGTGTAGGGTTTTATGCAGTATAAAAGGGCCCCTTCCTTCCAGAGACTTCTCATTCCAGCGCCGTTTTGATCAAGTAATTAATACGCTCTCTCTCTGTATTGAACTGAGATCTGATTTCTGCAAATTAAAGGCTAGCAGCTGGAATTAGAAGTCTTTATTTTCTCCTCTCTAACTTTCGAAGGTTAGTATATACATATTTTCCTTTTTCCTCTCTAATTTTCTGTTCATTAATTATTATTGCTTATTTAATTAGGTGTGTAATATATTCATGCATGCTTGATTTAATTATTAATTAGATAATGTAAATATATAATTAGTGTATTGTGGTCCAATAACCGACCTATAAATGCTTTTAGGTCCATGCCCGTTCAAAATTAATCCAATAGGGATTAATTTTGGACAGTCCCCGTTTTGGGACTGCTATTTGAATATTGTGTCTCATTTAGGATGTGAAAACATATTAGTGGGTTTTAATTAGTATTTGAGGAAAGTTCGACGGTATTTTTCCTTATTGCTCCTATGAGTATGTGGTTCGTACGCATACTTGGGGAGTTAAGGGGAAATGCTGCTGAATTTTTCTCAAATACTAATTAAAACTCGCTAATATGTGTTCACATATGGGACATAATATTCAAAGAGTGGGTTAGGATTGTAAACCGGCCCTTTGTAAGCCCAAAATTTGGTACAATTTATATGTTGACCATGCATGATTAATTGATCAAATCATTTTTATAATTTAATTTACAGATGGATCGAAGTTGGATGTATGAATTGCGACGTGACAGTGAAGAATATTTGGTTCGCGTTGATGAGTTTATAAAATTTGCTGAGAGGTATAGAGTGAAGAAAAAAGAAGAAGACATTTTGTGTCCTTGTAGAGATTGTAAAAATATTTTAAGATTTGTGGACTCTGAAGAAATTAGAGGTCATTTAATTTGTCGGGGATTTAAGAAGAGATATACATGTTGGATCATGCACGGTGAGAAATTTAGTGAAAGTAGTAGTGCCAATAAAGATTTTAATCGTTGTGAATTGAATGATGAGAATGTACAAATTTCTGATAATTTTGGGCTTGATTGGAACGAGGGTTATGAGGATGTCGAAATTTTTGATAATGTTACCCGGAAACGACGATGATGAGCTAGAGATGAATTCTGGTGAAAATGTAGAACACGAGTTTATTGAAAATCTGGAGGAAATGTTTCGTGATGCGGAAGATGAAATTAGTGATAAAAATTATGATAAATTCCAAAATTTGTCTAATGATTCCAAAAAGCAGTTGTATCCCGGGTGTACCAAATTTACGAAACTGTCAGCTGTGTTGAAATTATTAAACTTAAAAGCAGACAATGGTTGGAGCGATAAGAGTTTCACGTCCTTATTACAGCTTTTACGAGAAATGCTCCCAGATAACAACGAGTTACCCGGTACAATATATCAGGCGAAAAAATTGATATGTCCAATGGGGTTGAAGATCGAAAGAATGCATGCATGTCCGAATGACTGTGTATTGTACCGTAACGAGTACGAGACCATGCATGTCTGTCCTAAATGCGGTGTTTCACGGTATAAACGTAAGGACCAGGACAGTACTGATGATTGTAACGAGGACAAAAAGGGCCGGCCTCCGGCTAAGGTGTTGTGGTATTTGCCGATAATACCGAGATTCAAACGGTTGTTTGCGAATTCCAAGGATGCGAAATTATTGCGTTGGCATGAAGAAGAGCGCAAAACGACGGTAAACTAAGGCACCCGGCCGATTCTCCTCAGTGGAGAAACATTGATAGACACTTCAAAGAATTTGGTTCCAAAATGAGAAACCTTAGGATTGTGGTGAGCACAGATGGAATGAGTCTGTTTAGAAGCTTGAGCAGTCGGCACAGTACTTGGCCAGTTCTTATATCCATCTATAATCTTCCTCCTTGGTTGTGCATGAAACGCATGTATATAATGATGTCATTACTAATCCAAGGACCCAGGTAACCCGGAAATGACATAGATGTGTATCTCGCACCATTAATTGAGGACCTCCAGAAATTGTGGCGTGATGGCGTCCCGGTCTGGGATGCGTACAGCAAAGAGGTATTTCAAATGCGGGCCATGGTGTTTTGCACAGTAAATGATTTTCCCGCGTACGGGAATTTATCGGGTTACACTTGTAAAGGAGCAAAAGCGTGCCCTATCTGTGAAGATGACACGCAGGTGCTGAGGCTGAAAAATTGTCAGAAGAATGTTTTCATGGGGCATCGTAGGTTTCTTCCTGTTAATCACTCATACCGTAAGAAGAAGAGTGCATTCAACAGGAAAATTGAGCTTGGAGTGGCCCGTCGTCCATTAGACGGGAAGAGTGTCTTCAATCGGGTAAAAAACCTTGATGTTATTTTTGGAAAATGTGCCGAAGCACCACCGAAGAATATTTGGAAAAAAAGGTCCATATTTTGGGAGCTACCGTACTGGAAATTTTTAGAAGTGAGACATTGCATAGATGTCATGCATGTTGAAAAAAATGTCTGCGACAGTTTGATTGGTTTACTATTGAACATTAAGGGAAAGACTAAAGATGGTATTAAAGTTCGGAAAGACATGATAGAAATGGGAATACAACCTGAGCTTGCACCGCAGGAGAAAGGGAAGCGCACGTACCTACCCCCCGCACTGTGCACAATGTCGAAGAAAGAGAAAACAAGCTTTTGTGAATGCCTTCATAGTATTAAAGTCCCATCGGGGTATTCCTCGAATATTAAGAAGCTGGTGTCGAAGAAGGACCTGAAATTGCTTAGTCTGAAATCCCACGACTGTCATGTTTTACTGACACATATGATTCCTGTTGCAATTCGGGGAATTTTACCAAAGGAGGTTCGGGAAACCATTACGAAGTTCTGTACTTTCTTCAATGCAATCAATTCCAAAGTGCAAGACCCTCTAAAATTGGACTCTTTGCAAAAGAAGGTCGTCGTTACTCTTTGCCAACTTGAGATGTATTTTCCGCCTTCTTTTTTCGATGTTATGGTTCACCTTGCTGTTCATCTTGTGAGAGAAATTCAGATCTGTGGTCCTGTGTTCCTGCGGTATATGTATTCATTCGAGAGATACATGGGCATCTTGAAAAAGTACGTGAGGAACCGACATCGGCCCGAAGGTAGCATTATAGAAGGATATTCCACAGAAGAGGTGATTGAGTTTTGCACCAACTACATGGCCGATGTGGATTCTATTGGCGTTCTGAAATCTCGATACGAGGGAAGGCTCCAAGGAGTCGGGACAATTGGGTTGAGAGCCGTAGTTGCTGATATAAATGATCTACAGAAGGCACATTTTATTGTACTACAGCACATGACAGATGTTGCTCCCTACATAGATGAGCACATGACAATCCTTCAACAACAGAACTACACGAGAAGTCAGAAGTGGCTTACTAACGAGCATAATCGTTCTTTTATAGGATGGCTGAAAGAAAGAGTGAAGTCACACCCCGTACCCGAAATTGTTAGACTGCTGGGCGAAGGACCCCAAATTGTTGTCAAAACATTCCAAGGATACGAAATTAACGGTTATACTTTTTACACTAAACGACAAAGTGAGAAGAGCACAATGCAAAATAGTGGGGTGACGTTGGTGGCGACGTCTCAAGAATTCAGTAGATCCAGAGATGGCCAGGCTGTAATAGCATCGAGGTCATATTATGGCGTCATTGAAGAAATTTGGGAGCTCGTTTACAATCCTCGCCTGAGCATTCCCTTGTTTCGGTAATGGGTCGAAGACCGGGGTGTTAAAGTTGATAACGACAGGTTCACACTCGTTGATTTTAACAAAGTTGGGTATGTCGATGATCCGTTTATACTCGCCAAGCAAGCCACCCAAGTCTTTTATGTCACTGACCCGAGTGATGATAGGTGCGTCGTCCTATCCGGAAAAAGAAGGATTGTCGGGGTAGAAAATATCGTCGACGAAGAAGAGTATGACCAGTTCGACGAAATACCTCCATTTTGTGCCGACATGCAACCTGAGGTAGCAACAATTGAAGAAAACGACGGAGCAAACTATATGCGATCCGACCACAATGAAGGAATATGGGCCGAGAGTACTGTTGAAAAGGAGAAAAAAAAGAGAAAAAGGAAAAAAAAAACCCGGTGTGTAATATTTATTTTTTGTTTAAAATTTAAACTTGTAATATTTCTTTTTTAGAAACAACTTTGTAATAATAAAACATTTGTAGTTCAAATATCAAATATTAGATTCCTCTAGTTCAAATATTAGTTCATTTTTTTAATAATATTAAAAAATTTCTAGTTCAAATATTAGTATTAGTTTTTAAAATATTAGTGAATTCTGAAATAATGAAATAAAAAATAAAATATTAGTATTAGTTTTTAAATATTAGTATGAATATTAAATATTACGAATAAAATATTTGTAGTTCAAAAATAAAATATTTGTAGCTCTCTGGTTCAAATGTTAGTTCATTTTTTATAATAATGGTACAAAATTTCTATTTCAAATATTAGTATTAGTTTTCAAAATATTAGTTAAGATATTATATAATAAAAATAAATATAAAATATTAGTATTAGTTTTTAATTACTAGTACAAATATTAAATGTCTATAGTTCAAATTTTAATAATAATAAAAAAACCGGGTATTAGTTAATATTAGTATAAGTTTTAAATATTAGATGTGATATACTATATATTTTAGTTAATTTATTATTAGTTTAAATAATATAAAAAATAAAAAGAAACATAATTTAATATGTTTGAACTTTTTGTACACGGACTTTTAGTTAATAGTCCGTGTATAAATAGTCATTGTACACGGATTTTACGATAAAACCGTGTATAAAGGTTCAGAGAGCTACACGGACTTTTACTTAATAGTCCGTGTAGAAAGGGGATTTGTACACGGAATTTTAGTTAATGTCCGTGTATAAAGACTAATTGTACACGGACTTTTACTAAATAGTCCGTGTAGAAAAACAGGGGATTTGTACACGGACTTTTACAAAATGTCCGTGTAGAAAGAGGTGTACAATGTTTTTCAAAAGCTTTCTCTTCCAATTTTTTTTTCTGAAAACGAGCCGCTTCAAATCCTTCTCTTCTCTTTCAAAATCCTTTTCACTACTCCGCCTCTATCACCCTCCCTCTTAGCCGCCTCTGTCACCCTCTCCGCCGCCTCTGTCACCGCCTCTTCTGCCTTGCTGTGCTCATTGTCGCCGCCTCTGCTGTGCTCATTGTGCTGTGCTCATTGTCGCCGCCTGCTGTTCTTTCTCACTACTGATTTGTAAGTTTTTTTTGCTTATTTTGTTGTGTTGTGCTGCCTTTGCTGTGTTGCCTTTGCTGTGCTGCTTTGCTGTGCTGTGCCTATAGTTCAAAACCTATTAAATTTCTGGTGGATATAGTTAATTGTGCTGGTGCCACTTTACTATCCCTAAGACAAAAAAAAAATCGGCTTGCACCTATTTGAAGTAGTGACCTATTTAATTTCTGCAGTAGTGACTATTACACCAAAAGGTATAGTACAAAGTTTCAGTACAGTAAACTGTACTTTTTAACCTTAAACACACTTTTCGGTTCAGACTGCAAGTATACAATCCTATCGAGCAGTATATTATCGGGTATCGATCACAGGGACGGTTCAGATTTTATCTAGAATTTTACCTAAATTAAATAAAGACTAGAAGTTGGAAAAGGTTGGTTTTGGTTTTTAAGATTCCTAACAGTTCAATGACAATAATTAAATGCAAGAAAGTAAATAAACTTGGTTTAAATCAATATAAAAAGGCGTTTTCAGGGTTAGACTTCATCTCAGTTTTGCCTCGAGGTGCCCGGTCCGTGTAGTGTCCTACACGGGCCGTGTCCAGTGTACACGGGCCGGGTACTGTCGTACACGGTCCGTGTGGCCCTCGAGTGAATGCAGCAGTTATTGTTTCTTTGTGTTGTTCCTTTGTGTAGGGTTCTACTGACCAGACCTAATGTTTCTAAACCTCAACTGTCGTCTGTTGGCTTATTAACTTGATCTCGTTACTGACCAGACCTAATGTCTCTAAACCTCAACAGGAACTGATTAGCAAGCCTTTCTAGGAGTTGGTCAACAAATGGCAATGGAAAGTGGTCCTTGCGCGTGGCTGCATTAAGTTTTCTGTAGTCAATGCACATCCTGTAGCCACTGACGACACGTGTTTGGATCAGTTCATTCTTCTCGTTCTTTACCACTGTCGCTCCTCCCTTCTTTGGCACCACGTGGATAGGACTCACCCACTTGCTATCAGAAATCGGGTAGATAATACCTGCATCAAGTAGTTTTAAAATTTCTTTCTTTACTACCTCTTTCAAGTTTGGGTTGAGTCGTCTCTGGTGTTCAACAGAGGGCTTGTGATCATCTTCTAACAAGATCCTGTGCGAGCAGATGGATGGGTTGATTCCTTTCAGGTCCTTGATTGAATACCCGATTGCGCCTTGGTGATCTTTCAGCTTCTCCAAGAGTTTGGCGGTCTGATCGGGATTTAAACCTGCATTAACAATCACAGGACAGGATTTATCTGGACCTAAGAACTCATACCTGAGGCTAGATGGAAGAGGCTTGAGCTCAGGAGTTGGCTTCTCTGGTTGGGCCTGTGCACGGTCCGTGTCAGATGTATACGGTCCATGTGTAGCCCTCGTGTCAGCCTTGTCCGACCCGAGTGCTCTATTTTCCGGCTCTTCAGACTCTTCTGTACGGCCCGTGTAGGATCTGTCCGGGCTGTGTCCAAGGTCCTCTGGTTTGTCAGTTTGAACATCTGCTGCGCAAATCATTTCCAACTCGCCTTTTTCAACCTGCAACTCAGATAGAAAATCAGAATGATACCTTAGCGAGTTGTTGACTTGTTCAAGGAAGTAGTCTTCGGCCAAGTCTGTTAAGCACTCTTCGATCACATCTGTGCGAAAACATGATTCGTTTGGCGAAGGGTACTTCATGGCTCGATCGATCTGGAATCGCACCTTCTCCTCTCCAATGTTCAAGGTCAGTGTCCCTTTGAAAACGTCAATTATTGCACCTGCAGTTCTTAGAAAAGGTCGTCCCAGAATAATGGGGACTTCCTTATCTTCTTCCATTTCCATCACAACAAAGTCAGCAGGTACATAAAATTTACCAACCTGAACCGGTACATCCTCCACTATGCCAAGTGGTAGTCTTACCGAGGAGTCTGCTAGCTGCAAAGTCATTCTCGTAGGTCGGAGCTCACCAACCCCCATTCGATCAAAGATGGTGCGTGGCATGAGACTCACGCTAGCTCCTAAGTCGCATAGAGCTTTCTTGATCGTGGCTTTCCCTATAGTGCAAGGGATAGAAAACTTACCAGGGTTTTCCAGTTTGGGTGGTAGCTCGCTTCTTAGAATGGCACTGCACTGTTCTGTCAGTTTCACCGTCTCGTGCCCCCCCAAGCTTCGTTTGTTGGAAAGGATGTCTTTGAGGAACTTGGCGTAGGTGGGCATTTGAGTCAGAGCCTCGGTGAATGGAATAGTGATGTGCAATTGTTTGAGAACATCTATGAACTTGGCGAATTGCTCATTGAGTTTGGTTTCAGCTAGCCTCTGGGGGAAGGGTACAGGTGGCCGGTATGGTGGAGGTTTCTCAGCCCCTGTCTTTTTCTAGCTGTCAGGTTCTCTTTGCACGGGCTGGGTGAAATCTGTACGGTCCGTGTGAACAGTCGTCTCAACGTGTCCTGCTGGCCGTGTGAGTTCTGCACGGTCCGGACGTTCAGTTCCTTCAGAGGGTGGAGTGTGTACGGGCCGTGTGGAATCTGTACGGTCCGTGTTCTTGGCAGGAGAGTTTGAGGTGACGTCCGATCGTGTGAGTTCGACACGGTCAGGGTTTTGTACGGCCCGTGTGAGAGTTACACGGTCCGTGTCATTCAGAATTTGGTTGGGCATGGCAGGTCCTTCATATCGAGTCCCACTTCTCAGTGTCACCGCCTTAGCTTCCCCTCTGGGGTTTACTTCAGGTTGGCTAGGTAATCTTCCTGGTGGTGTAAGGCTCGAGTTAACTTGGTGACTGATTTGCTCGATCAACTTGTTCTGAGCAGCTAGTTGAGCATTCATTTGAGCATTCATTGTTTGCATTTGCTCAAACATCATCTGGTTCATTTTTCCTTGCTCATGCATGAAGTCATTATACGGCTTAGGTGGACCGGATTGAGTCGCTCGGTTGTTTGAGTTGTTGAAAGAGGCATTTTGGTAGAAGTTTCGGTTATTGTTACTGCCAGAAGGGTTATTGAAGGAGTTGTTGAAAGAGGGATTTGGAGCATTGTTATATGGCGCAGAGTTGTTCTATTTCCACTTCCAGTTTTGTTGTTCAACTGGGTCTTTGGAGTAGGATCAGTTGAAAGGAGGTTTTGGAAAGTATGATGGTTCATTGTTGAGAGAGTTTACTTGCTCGGTTTCTTCATCCCTCTGCGCTAGTGGACATTGCTCGTAAATGTGGCCTTCATCTCCACACATCACACATGGTTGTTGTTGCTGATTGACTGCCTTCACACTCATCTTGTCGAAGGCTTTCTGCATAGCATCAAGCTTGGCGGTTAGAGCAGTGATTTGATCAACCTCAAATCGACCGCCTCCTCCAGCTCGAGTGTTGTCGCGGCCGGACCATTGCTGATTTTGAGCCATGTTGTCAATCAAGTTCATAGCTTCAAGAGGTTCTCTAGACATCAAAGCTCCACCTGCAACAGCATCAACAGATGTACGAGTGCTTTCAGTTAAACCATCATAAAATGTTTGGATCAATAACCAGTCAGGTATACCATGGTGTGGACAAGAATATTGCAACTCCCTAAACCTTTCCCAGGCTTCGTTTAGGGGTTCATCAGACCTTTGCCTAAAACTAGTCAGTTGGGTTCTTACCTTGGCAGTTCTTTTATGAGGGAAAAATCTAGTTAGAAACAATTTAGACAATTCCCTCCAGTTGGTAACAGAATCCCTTGGTAATGACCCTAACCATTTCTTGGCTTTGTCCCTAAGAGTAAAAGGAAACAGTGCAAGCCTAGTATAATCAGTTGTTAAGCCATTGGTTTTGATGGTTGTGCAACATTCAAGAAAAGTTTGGAGATGGGCATGTGGATCCTCATGATCCAAGCCGTGGAAGGTGTTCTGCTGGACTATGTTGACAACTCCCGGATTGAAGTTCGGTTGTTGTCCCACGATTCGCGGCAGTCTGATGGCTCCCCTCACGTCTCCAGCGCGTGGCACATTGAATTCGCGCAAGGTCCTTGGTACGAAGTCGGCCATGTCATCATCAGAGAGGTCATCAGTCATGTCTGCCTCCCTTTCTTCTTCGTTATTACTCATCCTTCCTCTGCTCGGATTGTCGGAGTGCACGGACCGTGTATCGTCCGCACGGGCCGTGTGCAGAGGTGGTTGTGTAGGAACAGCTGTGTCTGAGGGAGTTTCTGTGTCGGGAAGTGGTCCTTTACTCCTCAGATTGTAGTCTCCCTTGGGTGGAGGTACGGATGCCAGCTTTCCTGAAAGAGAGAGAAAAATAAAAGAAAAAGATACAAGTTAAAATCTAGATTAATTAAAGTAAGCAAAAATCCAGAAAATAAATGATGCCGTCCCCGGCAATGGCGCCAAAAACTTGTTACACCAAAAGGTATAGTACAAAGTTTCAGTACAGTAAACTATACTTTTTAACCTTAAACACACTTTTCGGTTCAGACTGCAAGTATACAATCCTATCGAGCAGTATATTATCGGGTATCGATCACAGGGACGGTTCAGATTTTATCTAGAATTTTACCTAAATTAAATAAAGACTAGAAGTTGGAAAAGGTTGGTTTTGGTTTTTAAGATTCCTAACAGTTCAATGACAATAATTAAATGCAAGAAAGTAAATAAACTTGGTTTAAATCAATATAAAAAGGCGTTTCCAGGATTATGATTTCATCTCAGTTTTGCCTCGAGGTGCCCGGTCCGTGTAGTGTCCTACACGGGCCGTGTCCAGTGTACACGGGCCAGATACTGTCGTACACGGTCCGTGTGGCCCTCGAGTGAATGCAGCAGTTATTATTTCTCTGTGTTGTTCCTTTGTGTAGGGTTCTACTGACCAGACCTAATGTCTCTAAACCTCAACTGTCGTCTGTTGGCTTATTAACTTGGTATGGAATTGCAATATGTGCCCTCGTCGGGTTCTAGACCTCAACTGTCGTATGTTGGTCTGAATTACCTAGTTGCTTGTTTGGAATACTAAAGGTAACCTCATTCCGTCGATATGAGGAAACGTTCACCTGTCGGTTACTACTTGGTTTCACCTTTCGGATCACTAATCCTACCTCATGTACTTAGTTTGGTTAAGAGATTATAAGGGCCAAAGTACCTTCTAGATGTGATCATTCATCTAGTAGTAAACCAATAAAAATCAAATAACTTACACTAAGCAATTAAAATCAATCACAATCAAGCAAACACAAATTTCAACAAAGGAATCCAATAACTAACATGCAAAATAAAACATTCGATTACATCACAACCCTAGAAACTAAGAAATCTACTCAGACATAGTTCTAAAACAAAATAAAGAAGTAATAAAAAGATTAGCCATGACAAAACCCGAAGAATAAAGAAGATCCGTCTAAAACTCGCGTCTTTCGCTGCTCAACTTCGTCTCCGAGCTTAGCCGTCAAGTCCAAACCCTAGGAATTGCTTCTCTGCTCCAGAATGTCCTCTCTGGTGCAAGAAATCCCGCTTATATCCTCTTCTGGTCGACCTTCCATTAATTAGCCTTGTTTCCCAATTCTGGATTTGTTTCCGGAAATGCTTGACACGGCCCGTGTAGAATTCCACACGGACCGTGTGCCTGTGTTCTTCCTGCGGTCGAGTCAGCGGTTCTCTGTGGTCGTGTCATCGGTCGAGTCGAGGTTGACACGGCCTGCATAAAATGCTACACGGACCGTGTAAAGACTTCTAAATTCCATATTCCTTCTCGATTTCGCCCGATTCCTGCAGAATAAGAATAAACTTGCAGCAGTACCACATTCTATATATATTCAATGAATTATAACCGAATTGATAGATTTAAACATAGGTTTTGGTACGAATTTAAGGTCAAAATATAGATATGAATGCGAGATATCAGTGACATATCTGTTAATTTATGAAGTAGTGACCTATTTGATTTATTTTTTTATCTCAACATTATTTGAGGACCTATGTGCAAAGTAGTGAAATGTACTCTAAACGGCCAAAATGACCTCTGCTGGTAAATTGATCAGTGCAGATCAATGCCGTGACCAAAACAAGATTATAACTTGACCAACAGACAGAGGACTCCAAAACACACAAAATGGACACAAATTTCATATTTTTATGATTTTTTTTCCATTTTATATGATTTTTTAAAGTTCACATTTTCAAATCGTAAAATCTGCTGTTTAAAGGTGCAGAATTTTCATTTTGAGAGGCTGAACTTTGGAAAATCATATAAAATCGAATTAAAATCAGAAAAATATGAAATTATGGTCCATTTTGTGTGTTTTGAAGTCCTCCATTTTACTGTGGTGTTTTTTTTGCACATAGGTCCATTACTTAATGTGCATAACTTAATGTGCATATATGAATAAACTAATTCTTTCCATTTGGTGTTTATATAATATTTCTTTTAATATTTCTTTGTATGGCAGAACCATGTCGGCTGAGGGTGAGCACATAGATGTGATGGCAGAAGAGCATCAGCAAGCTACTGCCTCGTCAGAAAGAAGGAAAAGAGGTCCGACAATGTGCACAAGCACGTCCGAGAAGAAGCAGCTGGAAATCCGGTTCACGGACGACGGGCGTGCGCAAGGTCCAAACCGAATGGCGTACTCAAATTGGTGTTGCAATTTGGTGAAGCGAAAGGCAAGTATCCTTGTAGAGAGTTGGAATAAGTTTGATAAAGAGGAGAAGAACGACTGGTGGAACATGGTGAAGGTAAAGTACCGAACAACTCTTTACTTTATTTTCATTGTTGTACATGAAATTAAATACAGTGAATTTGGTGTCAATCAGGCTCAGTGGAACATCGAGAGCGATACCCCAAAGACTAAGACTCTGAGGATCATGAACGAAGGTTGGAAGCAATTCAAGAGTACGCTGAAGACGGATTTCATGGAGAGAGGGAGAAATCCGGTAGGATACTATTCTTGGCTAACACAAGAGGTGTGGGAGGAGTTTCAAGCTTTGAAGTCCACAGAAGAGTTCAAGGTATGTAACATTATCCAAAGTAGTTTTTGTTTTTTCTCGATCTTCAATTATTTTTCTAAAACTAATTGATTTTCTTGCACATGTGAAGAAAAAAAGTGCTGAAGGCAGGAGGATCGCTGCCATGAACAAGTATCCGCACCAGTTAGGGTCAGGTGGTTACGAGGGTTAGTCCGCAGAGTGGAGGATAGTACTGGACCAAAACAAAGATTCCGACTCACCCGTGGTTAGGATCCAAAATCCTAGGGGCCAAGATTGGTTCATGGGTAGATCCGAGTTAACCGCTGACGGAAAGATAGTACTCCCACAGAAATTGCAGCCCGTGGCTCAGAGAATGGTAAGAGTCCTTTGTTATAACTTTGTGTCATTCAAACGAAATTATAACTCCGAATGTACATCACTTGGTCTTTTGCTATAACTAATTTTTCTATCAACAATTAGAGGTGGAGCAGGAGGTAAGTTCGGGTGCCCGGATGGTCGAACGACAAAATGATTCCTTGGCCGCAGTGCTCGAGAATCCAGAACACACGGGCCGGGTCAGGGGTGTAGGGGCCTACAGGGGCTGGAAGGAGGTGTTCCGAGTTGAGGGACAAAAACGTCGAAGAAAACCTCGCGCCAAAGTAAACAAAGACGAGATAGTTGCGCAGGTATGCGCGGAGGTCAGCCAAGAGTACGACGCAAAGCTGGCTGAGATGGAATCAAGGTTGTTGAACCGATTTTCATCTCTTGCGCAGCAATCCGAGCAACCACCTCCTATTTCACCGGGAGTTCGGCGAAGTAGCCAAGCATCCGGGACTTGGGCCTTAGATGATTTGGAAAATCTAAAGGTAATCACTACTGTTTTATAGTCTAAAGGTAATTAATACCTGTTTGTAACCTTGTTAGACAATATCGCACCATTAAAAAGTAACCACTTTTTGATAATTGCAGGACCCCAGAGCATGCGACCTCGTCCTGTGGCAGGGTAGTTCTCCTCTGATCGTTGCCAAGGGCGTTGTACTTCTAGGAGCCCCAAGTGTACACCATGCTCAGCTCATGCCCGACTATGCATGCGTGCAGGTTGACTCAGTCGTGGAGAGATAGGGGCGCGTACCTCTTCCTGCCCCTACCGGCGATATGGTTGTTCTTGATGATGCCCGCAAGTCATTTGTCCAATGGCCCAGGAGTCAGATTGTTTTGCATCAGGTAATCTCTAAATAATCCATTTCTTTTGTTACATTCAAATCATTCTTTTTCAAAGGCTTGAAGAAGATATGTTAATTTTAATGCAGACACGAGGAGATGATGTCATCGGTGCACAGGAGATGATGTCACCGGTACGGACTGTTGTGGCTTACAACATCGGGGCTGACGTGCCAGGATCACCAGACTGTCCTATGGCCACCGAAGAAGAATACAGTCATTTGCCCGGTGATTTGCGCCTTCTCCACGACCGCTTGATGTCGGCACCCGAAGGCATGAAGGATATCATCATCCCTGTCCCACCTGGGATGTTTTTACATGAAGGCAGTATTATCACTATGTCGTTCGAAGACTTCAAGGACATTCTCCACCACTCGTCGTCCGATAAATGGCTCGATGTGTCGTTCATCTCCATTTTCTTCATGTTAGTGACTCAAAATTATTTTCATTATTGTATACAACTCAAATATATATTCTAATGTAAAATTTTGAGTTTTCAGGAAGCTAATCCAAAAATGTAATGAGATGGTACAAAGGAAGAACTTGTGCATATTTCTGGACCCCGAGAGAGTGAGTGCCACGTCCCTGAGATGTTATTCGGATATGGGTATCGAGTACATGTGTTCAGCGCTGCATCGTGCTATGGAGGAGGAGAAGAAATTCATTATCGTGCCGTACCACCAGAGGTTAATTCTAACCTTAGCTTATGTATTGTTCATATTAGCAAACACTCGTGTCACTATTATATGCTAAAGTACTTTAATTTTTATCCTCCCACAGCAAGCACTGGTGTCTGATAATCATTGTGCCTTACCTAAATACGAGCATAATCGTTGATTCTTGTAAGCCCAAAGGAAATATCCCAGCTAACAAGTGCAAAGATATCTTCCCTTATGTCAACAAGTAAGCAATAATAATTTAATTGGTCTGAATTTTTTTCAATTATATCAAATTATAAAATTGCTATAAACATTCACTTGGTCTTTTGTAAGGGCTTTTGCGAAATATGTTAAAGAGGGAGGATTGCATAACAAGTGCCAAAAAACCAAGTTGAGTTGGAAGTGGTTGCTGGTGAGCACACTATAAATTTATAATTTCATATATTGTCCAAAAAATATTATCATTCTAACATAGGCCGCTAAATGCAAATTTCAGGGCCCGTAATAGTTGGAGAGTTGGGAATGCGCTTATTACACGATGATTTTCAAGTTTGACTTTGTCGAAAGAATACAATTTCAATTCCCAACCGCGGTATGTAATTAATATTAATTGTTCCTATATAATAGCAATTGATATTTGCAACTATATTTCATCTACCTTTTCTTGTTACTAACTAATACCAAATTGTAATTGTAGAATGTGCCAAAGGAACCGCATTACACCAAGGAGCAGATCGACGATATCAGGTGTGTGTGGGCAAGGTGGTTTCTAACGGAATTTTGCAATGCTCAACATGGATTTCCATAATTTTGTATAATTTGGTGTATATGAATATTGCATAATTTATTGCATATGGATTTCTGGATAATCTGAAAAATATGAATTTCTTGCTAATATGGAAAATATGGATTTATTGCTAATCTGGAAAATATGGATTTCTTGTTATATGAAATCTGGAAAATCTGGAAAATCTGGAATAGTTCTGTAACAAAACTGGCTAGCAAAACTGGAGGCTAGCCCAAAAAAAAAATGTTCTTTCTACACGGACATTTAACTAAAGTCCGTGTAGAAAATAAAATAGCTACACGGACATTTAGTTAAATGTCCGTGTAGAAAGAGGAGAGCTACACGGACATTTAACTAAATGTCCGTGTAAAAAGAGGCAAGCTACACGGTTTTTTAGTTAAAAGTCCGTGTACAAAAAGAATCGTACACGGTTGTTTAGGTAATATCCGTGTAGCTCGGTAACATGGAGAGCGACACATTCTGGGCTTTCTACACGGCTGTTTGTGTAGTTATCCGTGTAGAATCGTTGAAATTGCACACGGACAAATGTCCGTGTGTAGTTATTGAACTATTCATACACCCTCGATTTAAACACGGTAGGAAATCCGTGTAGCTCCTTCATTTTTGTCCGTGTATAATCTCTTTTTTTTGTAGTAGTGACTTCTAGAACCACACAAGTTTGTTATCTGTAGCACGGTGCAAATATATTATTATTATTTTTTTATTTTGTATATATATATATATATTATTTTTCTTTTTTTTTGTATTTTTAAAGAAAGAGCACATCCCTTACATATTTCAAAATCCAAAGTATAAGAAAACATATCATAGAATCAAGGATTAGAAGGAATGTACACATGTTAATAAAAACAAATGGCATAATCATATATCATATACTGTCCCACGTGATGCATTAAGCAGCAGTGAAGATATTGACCCCAATACAAAGAAGTAAAATCAAATTAGATTAGAAAATTTAAACACGGTATTAAAAAATTTAATTTCTTATTTTGACCATCAATGTTGTCAAAAATTTAATTAAAATATACTTAACTTTCTTTTTAGTATACGTTTATGCAATCAGACTAAGGTGGTATATTTTCATGTTTTTACTACCATCCATATGTTTTTTTACTTTCATTAGGGGTAAATACCAAGTAGGTAAATATTTTTACTTGCTATAGGGTCAAAAATTTACCTTTCCTAAAGCTTTACTCAAGCCCTGACATGGGTGCAATGCTTTGGACTTAATATCTATATAGATTCTCCTATAGTTTTGCTATAGTATTTGAATAGTATTTCCATAGAGTGCAAATTTGGGACTAGTGTACTAGGCAACGACAAGGTTTTTAATTGAAGTCTATAGTTGACCACTATTGCATATTTCTAAATATGGTGCAAGTAATGTCAGAACATGGTACATATATTAGGCTCCTATTTCTTGTGTGAATCTCTGCAAATCTCATATTTCTAAATGATATGTCTCACATAGGTTTCTAATTAGAGAATAATTGCATGGCTTCTTAGATGTAGTTGAAAATATATAGTATGACAAAAACTAGTTGAAATAGTATTATATGGTGTGACACGTAAAGTGCTGGACCAAAATATATCCATGATGCATATGGGTGTAAATGGAAGGTCACAAACAAGCTAGTATATACAATAGAAGGCTTTAAATAAGCTAACTATATATATTTATGATAATTTATGTTGATCTTTAGGATATATTTATGTGACATATTAATAAGCTCCTCAAACTAATCAACGTTTAAAATTGTAGATATATAAATATTCTCATGATTCATATAGGGAATATAGAATATTTAAGTCGATGTAAAACTTTGACTGACCACTAATTAGAAATTTGTCTAATAAAAAATGTTAAGATTGTGATGACAAATAACTTCTTTTCTTTTTTTTCTTTTTTTTTTTTAAATCATATAAACCATGTGGATTATTTAAGGAAATAGATTCTATTAAAGCTATTATCTTTCACTAGGAGATGTTATTATCAAAACAACTTATGGTGCTTGAATTATTGCACCAGCAAAAAGAGACAATCACTGCTTATGTCAGCGCATTCTAAGATTCCAATACAACTACTTGATCAAAATATCATAATTCTCATAAATGCAAAAATTTGATGGCCTCACACGGACCAAATGCATGGCTCCATTTATAGTAGATTAGTAGGTAAATAGTTCCACATATGGATTGTAAAAGATGACAATAGGTGCCGTGTAGATTTTGCCTAAACCATTACAGTTCACATATTTTGGCTACTGCATAAATATTGATAGTTACCATGGTAGAAAATTTTGTATGCGGTAGTCACATATCATAGTTGAAACTTGATAATCAATTTTAACACACTTTTGTTTGCTCTAAATTATTTGTGGTGTAATTTAGTGCATGGAAGAATTAAGGTGACTATAGTATAATATTATTATAGTTCAAACTAGTGATTTTTTGTAACAATAATATAGTACGATATTACTATAGTTAAATAAAGTATGCATTGTGGCATCAGAAAGTCAATTATCACAAAAACTAAATATATTTTTCCCATTAGATTTTATCTTAAATTTATGAGATAATATACTTTAGAAATATATTTTTCTCATTATATTCTTAGATTTTATCTTTATGAGATGATATATGTACTACTAGAATTCATCTTAAAATCGTAGATAGAAAAATCAACGATCAAAATGACTGACGTGATAAGTATTCCTGCAGATAGAATTATTTGAGAAATATATGTTACAATATTTTCTTTCTTAATGTCAAGTACTAAAATGCATTGTTGTAATTTATTTTTCCAAATTAAGGCATAAAAAATCATGCGATTTTGGCATAACATGAATTATTTTAAGCTTAACCCAATAATATTCAACTTGTTGTGTGCATATTCAACTAAATATTAACTGAAAATTGAATTGTAAATCATACCTTTTTATAGAAGCATGAATGTTACATCCTTGATTTTAGAACTCGTGTTCGGTGTAAATATATTACTTGCTTTCAAGATTATACAATTTTGGGTGTCTACACCTGCTAATTACCTTGGTTAGAGACTTTTTAAGAATATATATCATCTATATTATGAAGTTTCACAATTCCAGTTAATGACTCTAGTCAGAAAAATGAATGATTCATAAATGCAATAATATTCAAGGTAGCAAAATGACAGTTTATTAATCACTCAATTCATGAACAAAATATATAGAATACAATTATTCTATTTTATTGACTTCTAGATTATTACACTAACAATCTCCCACTTAAGCTAGGAGCCAATCATTGTAGGCCCTACTTTATACAAGTCTCTTTATTCTAAAAGATCTCATAGATCTCAAGAAAATCTCACAGCCTATCTCCTATGTGTCTTAAGCACATAGAAGCAGTATGTATCCGGTGCATGGCTTGAGTAAGAGGTTATTGTGAGTGGATCAGCTGTGTTGCTAATTTTGTCAATTTTGCAAATCTTTACTTTACCTTTATATTAATTATATCTTTTATAATTAATTATAATCATCTTATTATTTTAACGATCTCTCGTTTTTAGGTGATAATGTCGTAGAGCACGTTTGGATCTCGAGTGCGATCTCGGTTCCTTGGCCTGAGCTATAGCTCTATTGTTGTCTCATTAGAAGTCCACAAAGCCTTTGAACACTTGGAACCACTCCTAGTTCTCTAAGGAACTTTTGATCCAGAAACTCTCTTGGTAGCATTCCTATGCTCCAAGCCTGGATTAGCCTGATATATACTCGTCACACTCAAAGCGTACAAGATATCAGGGCGAGTGCACAACATGGTGTACATGATAGAGCCAATAGCCGAAACGTATGACACTCTACTCATTGCGCTTTGCTCATTAGTTGTCTAAGGACACTGAGTCTTGCTAAGCTGTACACCATGACTCATTGGCAGGAATCCTTTCTTAGAATCCTGCATGCTGAACTGATTCAGTACTTTGTCAATGTACGTGCTTTGACTCAATCCTATGAGTCAAATCGATCTATCTCGGTAGATCTTTATGTCTAGTATATAGACAGTCTCGCCCAAGTCCTTCATTAAAAAGACTTTCTTTAATGACGACTTGGCTAATTCCAACAGAGGAATATTGTTTCCAATTAAGAGTATGTCATCTATATATAAGATAAGAAAAGCGATGGCACTCCCACTAGACGTACACACAAGGTTCTTCTTCGCATCTGACGAAGTCAAACTTTTGACTTCCTCGTCAAATCGAAGATTCCAACTCTGTGATGCTTGCTTCAATCCATAAATATATTCAAGAAGCTTGCACACTTTCCCATCAATCTTTGGATCTTCAAAACCCGTAGGCTGTGTCATATACACATCCTACTTTAAATTTTTTCATTTAAGAAGGTTTTGACATCCATTTGCCATATTTCATAATCATGAAATGCGGTAATTGCTAGGAATATCCGAATTGACTTAAACATAGCCACGGGCGAAAAAGTTTCATTATAATCTACGCTGAGAATTTGTATGAAACCTTTCGCTACTAGCCGTGCTTCGTAAACAGTCATATTACAATCCATGTCTGTTTTCCTTTTGAAAACCCACTTGTTTGTTATAGGTTTTACCCCATCAAGTGGAACAACTATGTTCCAGACCGTATTGTCATACATGGACTGTATTTCGGATCTCATGGCCTCCAGCCATTTATCAGAGTCAGGCCTATCCATTGCTTCCGCATAGGTCAGTGGATCTTCAGTGTCAAAAACTGAGATCTCGTGCAGTCTCATGTACCTCTCGGGTGCATGGACTGTCCTTGTTGACCTACGTAGGACTTGTTCTTCAGGTTGTCGAACTTGATCCACAACTGTTTGCGGATCCAGTTCTACTTCAACTTGCGTCGAAGTACTTGAGTTCGGGACTAGAACCTCTTCCACAGCTGTTTGTGGATTTGGTTCTTCCAAATGCTCATCAGCCGAAGAATCAAGTGGTAGGTTTATTTGATCCGTATCAGATATTTTATTATGTGATGTATCTTGAATTTCTTCAAGTATTACATTACTCCCACTACTTCTTTTTGCAAGAAAGTCGTTCTCCAAAAATGTACTATGACGAGCAACAACTAATTTGTTCTCGGATTGGTAATAGAAGTAATATCCTTTCGTTTCCTTAGGATACCCTACGAAAAATCATTTGTCAGCTTTGGGATCAAGTTTGTCAGACTTCAGACGTTTGACAAATACTTCGCAATCCTAAATTTTAAGAAAAGATATATTTGGAACTCTTCCATACCATAACTCGTATGGAGTCTTTTCAACTGATTTAGATGAAACCCTATTTAGCGTTAGTACGGCAGTTTCTAGTGTGTGACCCCAAAAAGATTTTGGTAGGGTGGCTTTACTCATCATAGATCGAACCATGTCCTACAAGGTTCGATTTCTTCTCTTAGAAACATTGTTCCATTGCGGTGTCGCCGGAGGCGTGAGTTGTGAGACAATCCCACATTCCTTTAAGTACGTTGTAAACTCAAAACTCAAGTACTCGCCTCCACGGTCTGACCGTAAGGCCTTAATACTTTTGTTTAATTGATTTTCTACTTCAACCTTGAATTCCTTAAAACTTTTCAGAGAATTCAGACTTATGTCTCATCAAGTAGACATAACCGTATCTACTGAAATCATCAGTAAAAGTGATAAAGTAAGAATAACCATTTCTTGCACAATTACTCATAGGTCCACATACATCCGTGTGTATAAGACCTAATAAGTCACTTGCCATGTTGCCCTTTTAGAGAAAGACGCTTTGGTCATTTTACCTTGTAAACAAGATTCGCATGTGTTAATTGATTCCAGATCAAATTTACCAAGAAGTCTATTTTTATGTAACTTCTTGATGCGTTTCTCGTTTATATGACCAAGGCGACAATGCCATATGTAAGTCGTACTTTTATGTGATGTTTTGAGTCGTTTTTATTGATATTAAACACGGGTTTGTTCATTTCCAGTATATAAAGATCATTTATCATATACGATGATCCATAATATAAATCATTTATAAAAGGAACAACACTAGTCATTTATAACAAATGAAAAATCATTCATCTCTAAACACGAGATTGATATGATATTTCTGGAAATGCTAGGAACAAAATAAATATTTTCTAGTTCCATTACAAGCCCGCTGGGCAAATACAACTCTATACTTTCGATAGCTAAGGCCGCAACACTTGCGCCATTGCCAACTCGGAGTTGTACTTCCTTACTGTGTAACTTCCTATCATTTCTTAGTGCCTTCATATTTGAACAAATATGAGCATATGATCCGGTATCTAATACCCAGTCATTGAGAGAAGTTGCAACATTAATTTCAGTAACAAAAATACTTGAGACTGAAACTTTTGAGACATTCTCAACTTTCAGATCTGCAAGATATTTCGGGCAGTTTCTCTTCCAGTGACCCTTGCCATTACAATAATAGCAGTCGGTGTCTGGAGAAACTTTTATCTTGGGAGTGTTTGTTACCGGAACAAACTTCCCTTTGCCTTTGCCTTTGTACTTAATAGCCTTTTTCCCTTTCGCCTTTTTAATCTTCCTCCCACTCTCTCGGATCATGAGGACATGAGAACTTTTCTCCATGTCACCATAGTGTTCCTTAGTATCCCTTGGAGCTCCTGCAAACTCTGTGAGTTGAGGATACTGTCCGTGGCCAACTCTTTGTCCATCGGACAGTTAAGCTTTTTCAGCTGCTCCACATCGCTCGTCATACGAAGCATGCGAGCACTGATAATGTCCGTGGCCAACTCTTTGTCCAACGAACAGTTAAGCTTCTCCAATTGCCCCACATCGCTTGTCATACGAAGCATGTGAGCACTGATAATGTCCGTGGCCAACTCTTTGTCCATCGAACATTTAAGCTTCTCCAGCTGCTCCACATCACTCGTCATTTGAAGCATGTGAGCACTGATGGAGTTGCTCTCTTCAGGGATGGGTTTAGTTAATACATATTCTTTCCTTTCCAGTAAAGGACGTAACGAAAAAAACGTTTCTTTAGACATGTTCTACAATGTTAAATGTAAAGATTTTAGCTTCTGTTCATGTAATGTTTTATACAAATAATAAAACTCCCACTGCAAATTTGTTCTATTCCCGTTTACAGTAGAACCAAGATCCCTATTTTCACTAATAACCAAGGCAGTGTATGCATATCTTGACCATTAGTTATCTTAGGTAAGCATAACTTTGCTAATCACATCCCTTTGTGATTCTTAGTTTCGTTAAACATCGTATGTTATAACAAAACTCTGCCCGAGCCCAAAACTGTTTTAGAAATCATCGATAAGTAACCTCACTCTATTTGATTTGATATGTCGAACATAACCCTCGATCACCAAAGGTAAAAGGCGACGCTCGCTGAGCAAGACCAGTCAACCAATGAACAATGGTGTGAGGAGGATAGAGTAGGAAGGACATACTACTTAATTAATGGGTTTGTGTTTATGCTTATCAGTGCAAGCAATCTTTAAAAGAAGGTATGTCAGATAGACAACCGAGGGTATCCACCTTCAGTCTATCTTTGGCATCAGAACCTCTTTCACATGCTTAGCTTTGTTAAGCAGTCAGTTCTTGAAACTGACTTTAGACATTCTTATGACACTTGAAAGTCGTATGCCAGAAGACAAACGTTCTTTCACGGTTCTTTGAAAGCGATAAATCTAATTTATTCATTTCATATCAAAGCAGTAAATCTAATTTACTTATATACGGGACCAAGCCAGGTATATTATTTATTAGTTTCTAATTCTTTATTTTGCAGCTATGCTCAGTTCTTATTTTATACCGTTTAAAGCATATAAACAGTTTACATGTTTTAAAAACAGATATTCTTTTCGGTCCATAAAGCAATTTGGTAACGTGACAAAGTTTCTTTTCGGCCAGCCATTAGGACATGTAAAAGGGGCTCCTAGGAAAGATCGGGGTCACGAGAACCGCTTAGACTCAATCTTTCCTAGACAGAACCATCTCTTTTACGGTGTGGAAATGACAGCTCTTAGTAAGATACTTTATTGCTTCATCACATTCTTCGATGAACTTTACTTATCCAAAGGATTTCGAAAAGGCGAAAGAGTTACATTTTGCCATTTCAAAAGCGTAAAAGTAATTTGGTAACGTGACAAAGTCCTCTTTGGACCAGTTATCAGGACACGTAAAAGAGGTTAGTCGAAACAGTCAAAAGAGACCTTTCTTGACATTAACTTTTATCTTTTATGGGTGGAGATTAACAGCTCTTACTCAGGTACTTTATTGCTTCATCACATTTTTAGATATACTTAAACGCAGTTGAAAGTTTTTTGAAACGAAAACTTAAAGAAAATATAAAATCCTATTTTATCTTTCTCGGTCGGAAGACCGATCCAAGAAATGTAAAAGTTTACATTTCATAAGAAAGCATAAAGAAAGCTTAAATCTAATTTAACTTTCTTAGTCGGTAAAACCGAACCAAAGAAATTCACATTTCATAAGAAAGCGAAAAGAAAGATTAAAATCTAATTTTAATTTTTCTTAGTCGGAAAACCGAACCAAGAAAATCACATTTTATTCAGTTTGGACTTTTAGCTGCAAATCTAAGAATTAAACTGATACTTGGTATATGCAACTTATTTGCATTAGCTATAACTTTTAGAAAATCAATTAGCGGGAGAGCCTTGTGCTCTGATACCACTGTAGGGTTTTGACGGTTCAAACCCATTGATTAAGTCTGTTGGGGTTTTGACTGTTCAAACCCATTTGTTTGCTTAAGATGCGGAATGATCGTAAAACAAAAATTTTACTTTTAACTTAACCCGAGAATTAAAGAGGTATGTCAGAAAGATTACCGAACGTTCCTGTTCCCGTCTTTCTCTTGACAAGCCCTTTTAATCCTCTACAGATCTACTCCATGATTGATTTCTAAAACTTAAATCTACTTAACAATTAAATAGATTAATATAACATTTATACCTCATATCCAAATTCCAATTGGATTGCAGACCGAGCGAGAAGAGCGACATCTGGGAATGACTCATCTCGGAACACCAGACGTTTGGTGCCTCTATCAGTTATCCACCAGGACTAACCGAAGAGCGGTTTATTTCTTTTGCCAGAAATACTATAAACCGCGGGATTGTGCAAAAACACTATTCATCAAGAAAAGACAAAACACGTAATCACAAATTTGCAGTTATTCAGATTCACTAATAAGTAAAACTGAAATACCGCAAAATTCGAGAAAACACTATTCACCGATCCCGTAAATATTCTTCTCAACAACCTGCAAGATTATACGTCAATTACGTATAACTTTCTTTTCTCAACGAAACACTATTTGGGAGAGAAACCGAGAAAGAGAGAAAATAGATTACCGAACTGATCAGACAGAATCGATATCTCAGAAATTAGTATTCTATTATCTACCCCTACCCCTCTATTTATAGGCCTAAAATGGACATGAAATGACCATTTTGCCCTCGGGTGGATAGGAATGATGACGTGTCATGTGGATAAGGATGACGTGTGAAAATACCAAGATGCCCTCGGCCCAAATTCAATTAATATCCATATAATTATTCTGAACAATTATATTTCTTGCAGTTGTTTGTTTCGGTGACTTTTATACAACGTGTCATGCACGCTTATAAATTAACCGTTGTTTTTGCTTGTTATCTAAATGACATTTATAATTTAATTATATCAAGTATAATTAATTATATCCATCTTATTATTAATCATAATCAAATCATAATTAATCAATAAGATTCTCCGAGTAGCTCCTATATGGTGTTACCCAATAGGATCTGTGTTATGTTGGTAAATAGAATTAAAACTGTTTTAACTTCTATAATCATAGGAAGCATCTGACATCTGCACTATGACCATCCAATTACACAGATGATGCTGTACTGTACAATACCACGATCCAGTAAACTATTTACTCGTGTTAATTCTTTTGTCTTATATTTATCAGATCAGTTTCAAGGTAGGTGTGTGTCATCCTTGCAAACTTAATCTTTTCTTGAACTTGAACAGATTACCAAATATAATTACTCTTGTAATATACCGCATGCAGATAATCTTATTCTACCAAGGGGCCCAATGATACTATAACTCGTATAGAGATATGAGGGACAATAGTACTTTTGGTAAACCATCACTACCTCAGCTAAGCTATGCATATCGAAGAGCTACCGTTATAACTGCGTTTTACCGACAGCGTTAGGTAACAATCACACATATACATTTCTTAGTAGGAAAGATGAATACCTCATACTTTAGAACTTAACACCGAATGAAAACATTAATGACACCACAATTCTATTTAATGTTTCATTCGGGGTCTGTCAAATACCATGTTCCTGGAACATGTATCTATGTGATTAAAATGACATATCTTGTCAAATGGTTTGTAAGACATAACCATCTTTTAATTCACATACTAACCTTGTAACGGTAAATTAGTGTTCCTGCTAATTACCTTAGTTAGAGACTTTTTAAGAATATATATCATATATATTTTGAAGTTTCACAATTCCAGTTAATGACTCTAGTCAGAAAAAGGAATGATTCATAAATGCAATAATATTCAAGGTAACAAAATGACAGTTTATTAATCACTCAATTCATGAACAAAATATATATAATATAATTATCCTATTTTATTGACTTCTGGATTATTACACTAACAAGTTTAACTTGGGAAGAAAGAAGGAGAAGAGAAAGCTCGATCTTTAAGGGAGTAATTGCTTGTAATCAGGCAAGTTTCTCTCTTTCTTAATTCTATGCTGGTTAATTATATTATTAATTATGTAATACAATTCATTAGTTATTAATATAGTATTAGTTTATGATCCAACTAAACCGGAACATTTAGTATGCCTTTTAGGTTTATACCAGTTCAAAATTAATCCATTATGGATTAATTATGAATAGTCCCCATTTTGGGACTGTTCTTTGAATGTTTTGTCTCATCTAGAATGTGAAGAAATGTATGTGGATCTAGTATTTAAGAAAAATTTGGTATCATTTTTCCTTATTGTTCCTACGAGTACATATTGAATTACATGTCCAAAATGATGTGTTTCTAACGCGTACTCGGGGAATTGGCAACCTAATGTGTCTGTTTTTAAGCTAACCAACGACTTTTTAATGATGCATGCAGAAGCACTTTCAGTTTCCCCCAAGTGAAGACATGGATCTGGCCTAGAAGACATTCAACAACATAGCCCACAAAGCTCTCCAAAACTTGCTTAACAAGTGCAGAGATGAAGCGAAAGATAGGTATGGAGATAACATTTTGGAGTAGAAGGACCGAGGGGTGCCAGCAATATGATTGGATAACGGCAAATAAATGGCCGAAATTGTGCGACTATTGGAGCTCCGAAGACTTTGCTACGCGGAGCGAGCAGAATCAACAAAATAGGGCCTCATCTGGAGAGAAATCCTTTACAGCCACGGGCTCCGTAAACATGCTGGTTTACAAACAAAGATTCGTAAGATGTTTTATTTCATCAAAACAATTAATTTCAATTTCAGTTTACTCGAACTAACCTTGATAATTTTATTTGGGTTGAAATGTTTAATCATCATAAGAGAATGAAAACCAATGCGAGCCCAGGTGGTTTGACGAGCTGTTCACGCCAATGCATACCAAGAAGAAGACGGGGGAATTTGTTCCGCGAGGGCAAAAACAAGCACAAGTAATAGAACATAACAATATTATAATAATATTCATTCTTTGTTGTACTTTATTATTTTATTTTATAAATTTTGTAGGAAGACTACGATCGGGATATGAGCACAAAGTATGGGTCTGATGGAGCCCTTTGGCCCCTTTTTTGACGCAGACATCTGGTACGGCAATACAGAGAATAATGCTCACGGCGATAACTATGGTCTCGGTGCTCTAGGTAAAATACACATACTTAAAATTGTAAATTTATATTTTTTTGGACGTAATACTAATTATCTCTTTTTTTAATGTTTCAGGCAAGACGAGATCGCTGTATCGTTCAGGTGGGTCCCAAACGTCTTCTGCGCAATCGCAATTACAATCGCAATCGCAATCATATTCTTCGGTGCCGCCTCCTCTCAGGCAAGAAGACATAAATGTGATTCAAGTCAGGTGTTGGGCGTGCTTCAACCACAGATCACCCAATTCATGGAGGAGTTCAAGCGTAGCATGGGACGTTCTTCGTCTCATCAAGTATGAAATCCGATTTTTGAGTATGTTTGAATTCAATAAAGACATCCTAAAAATGTTAGTTATATTCTCGCAGGGAGGTTCTACCTCGCACCATGCATCAAACCTCGATGATCATGATGACAACGGGGATGATATGGGAGATGAGTTTTAGACATTTCATGTTTGTTATTATGTCGTATTTTAGATATTTTATTTTTATGTGGTACTTTAGATATTTGTTATTTCATGCTTATGTAGTACTTTTGATATTTCATGTTTATGTCGTTTTGTGAATTGCTTGGTACGTACCAATTAAATTGCTTGTGAATTACTTTTAAATTGCTTGTGAATGTTTGGTACGTTTCGTACTAATTGGGACTGGAGAAATATAAATGAATAGAATGGGTTCAATGGTTGTTATATTTGTTTGGTACATTTCGTACTAGTTGGGGAAAAGAAAACAAACAGCAAATACCAAAAAAAAGCCTCAATCATCAGTGAAATATACAATTTTGAAAAAGTAAATTAGGGTAAAAGCCTCAATCATCAGTGAAATATACAATTTTGAAAAAAAAACTAAAAGTTTACAAAAGTTTAACACTATAAAGTATATATGATCTCTCAGGAGTTATGTATTAGTGTAATAATCTAGAAGTCAATCATAGGATAATTTTTTATTCTATATATTTTGTTCATGTAATGGATGATTAATAAAGATATCATTTTGTTCCTTGAGATTTATTGCACTTATGAATCATTTCGAGTTCATGATTTAAAATTGTAAGTCTCCGTAATATAGATGATAAATACTCTTAAAAGTCTCTAACCGAGGTAATTAGCAAGGAACACTAATTAACCATTTAAAAGGTTAGTGTGTGGATTAAATGATGGTTAAGTTTTACAAACCATAGACAAAGAGTTGTCATTTTAATCACACAGATACATGTTAGAGAACATGGTATTTGACGGACCCTAAATGAAACATTAAATGGATTGTGTTCGTGTCATTAATGTTTTCATTTAGTGTTAAGTTCTAAAGTATGAGGTATTCATCTTTCCTACATAGGAAGTGTGTATTCGTGAGTGTTGTTTAACGCTATCCGTAAAAAGTAGCTATAACGATGACATTTCAGTATGCATAACTTATGCGGAGGGGAGATGTTCACCAAGACTACTATTGTCCCTCGTATATAATATGAGTGATGATATCACTAGGCCTCTTGATAAAGTAGGATTATCAACGCGCAGTATGATTAAAGAGTTAATCATATTTGATAAAAATACTTAAGATCGAAAAAAGATTAAGTTTGCAAGAATGACACATACCTACCTTGGAACTAATCTGATACTATGAGACAAAAGAATTAACACAAGTAAATTGTTTACTGGATCGTGATACTGTACTGTGCATGATCATCTGTGTCAATTGGGTAGTCATAATGTATTCTGCCAGATGCCGTTTATGATTTATAGAATTAAAAATAGTTTTAATTCTATTACCAATATAGCACAGATCTTATCAGGTCACACCAATAAGAAAGTAATCAGAGATTAATTATAAAGTGTTATAATTAAAAATAAAATATATGTCATAGAGATGACATGATTAAAACGAATTAAATTTATAACGTGTATGACACGTCGTATAAATTTATTGCAAGAAATATAATTATTCAGAATAGTTGTATATATATATATTATATGAATTAAAATATTAATTATGAATTAATATTTTGGGCCAAAAGCCCATTTGGAATTTGGGCCTAAATTAAAATTAGATTTTAATTCAAAAGCTTAAATTAAATTTAATTAAAAAAGCCCAAATTGATTTGTTTAAATTTGGGCCAAAGGGCAAATTGGTGTTTTCACCCAAAACCGACCTTGAGAGGGGTTTTTTGGTCTTTTGCAAACCGCCACAAATCCCTATATAAAGGGTGGAGGGGTGGAGAGGATAGATAAGAAATCTGATCGAAGTTCAAATCAGAATCCGATTCGATTCGTACTTTAATTTTCTCCCAAATAGTGATTTACAAAAAATTTGATTATCCATCTATATATTCTTGCGAGAATAAAAGTTATTCTTGTGAATAGTGTTTTGTCAAAAATTTCGTATTTTCGGTGAATAGTGATTTACCGAAAACCGCGACTTTTCTGAATACCGTTGGTATAGTATTTCTGGCAAAAGAAATATCAACTCTCTGGTAGTTCCTGGTGGATACTGATAGAGGCACTAGATTTCTGGTGTTACGAATCTGAGTCAAACTGCATTCCAATTCGAATTTGAAAAAATGTACAATCGTTGTTTTAATTTATTTAAGTGTTAAATAAATAGATATTTAGAAATCAATTGAGTAGATCCTTGGCTTATGGTAGAAGTAAAATTTTAATTTTGCGTTTTTTCCGCACCATAAGTCTAAACCGAATTTAACGGTAAATTCTAAGTAAATCAAAATTTAGCAGCAAATTCAACCCAACATTATGATTCCAAATGGTCATATAAAATTATAGTTGAAGAATTTGTGAGACCTTTTCAGTAACTAAAAAAATCAACATATATAATTAATTAGTACCGACCATTTGGTAAAGAATCTTCATCCTGAATCACCATAAAGAGCACGATTGACCTATACATAGGACCAAACATAAATATCTAAATGAAATAATTAGTTTAATAAAATTCTAAAAATTACATGAACGAATCCAATAAATCAAATAACAAGTAATAAGTTAGGGGATGATAGCAATTAATAAATTACCCAGTAATAAGTGACCAATGTTGTCCCTAAGGCACCACTAATTTACTTTAAAATTGAAATTAAATGCAAATAAAGTAAATAGAAGAGTTTAGAGAAAATTGACACTCGGGATGTTAACGGAGTTCGGCAAAATGGCCTACGTCTCCGGGGCGTCGCAACCGCTTCTCGGTGCGCCTTTCTATTACCCAATGAGAAAGGTTACAACTTGTGAACCGGTGAGCCCTTACAATCAATGGGAAGTCACTCGGCCAACTAGAGTAGAGAACGAAGTCTCTAAGTCTGAAATCTCGAAAGAAACACTCACAAAAACTAACTCTAATCTAATCTAGCAAGATTAGTGAAGTAGATTTGAGGTTGTGTAAAGGAATTTTGAAATTTTAATTCTCACAACAATGGAGGGATAGTGCACAGAAAAATCGCTTTTTGAATAGCTGGGGGCGGCTCTAGTTAATTTGGAAGAAAACCTAATTGCTCTATTTATAGAGGCAGCTTCCAAAAGAGTATTCTGCCTATAATCGTTACCAACGATTGATTAATCGTTGTAACGATTAGTGCTAATATGCAATTAGGGTTTCAGCCAAATTCAAAATTCTGCGAGACTTTCATAATCGTTACAACGATTATATAATCGTTGGTAACGATTACTCTCTGGAAGAATTGTGTTATTTCTCGCATTCTGATTTTCTGTGCAGCTATTTTAATCGTTACAACGATTAGACAATCATTGGTAACGATTGTTCCCTGACTTCAACATCAAATCTATTTTACCAATTCTATGAATTATACAAATTAAAATATTGATAAAACTTGATGATTTCTTCAGGATAACAGATCCAAATTGCAAATCCAATTGCCTTAAACCTGCAAAACATCTTAACTCAAAGGAATTGTTAGATTCAAATATTGTATGTTTTGCAAATTAGTCAAATAATATATTTAGAGTATTGCTTACAACAACAATCTCCCCCTTTTGACGATTTGCAAAACATACATCGCAAGCAAATGCATAAATTGATTTGAAATTATTTTTCCCAATATTTTAGTTCCCAATTTATCAGTTTTGCATGTCTTGCAATTTCTCCCCCTTTTGGAAATCGACAAAAGGGAAGATAAAATAACGAGTGCTCCCCCTCAAAATAAGCACTCCCCCTTAATAATTGGAATATAAAAAAAATATAAAGCACAGCACACATTCGAAAAAGATCATAACCAACAATATATAACATATAAGAATTCAACCACTCACATGCAACCTAAAATAACTAAACCAAAGCTACCAAAAAGTTCCACATAGCATGCAAATAAAATAGTAATAAGTTCCTAGCATAGCAATCAAAAAGTACGCAACAAATAACGAGCAGTAAGAGAACTAAAAAGAATAAAACTAGATGTCAGCATCAGGACCATCGCCATCGACATCATCATCATCACCATCGTTATCCGGATCATCATCATGAACACCACTGCCTGGTCCAAAACGTCGCACCCAACGCTTGGCAAGATTCGTTTAAGCATCATCAAGGGATTGAATATTCTTGGCATTGAGGCGAACACCCTTATTGACTTTGTCAATTTTAGTACCAAGGGTAGAGAGAGTAGAAGTAATACCGCGCAATTGATCCATAACCCAAGCCATTTCGGGAGTTGAAGCTTGTGGTTGAGCCGGATCACAGGAGGTGGAACTGGATGAGGAGGGGAAGGTGGATTTGCTTCATTTGGATCCCAATATTGATTTGGAAGGGCATTGGGAGCTTTAATCCAGCGATTGACAGGACGGTTATCAGGACGAAGACCGGGTGGGCTGGCACCTGCGGAGGCCGTTAAAGACCAACCAATATTCGGCATTTCACTAACCAAATTAACCGGGCCGAGTAGGGTTAGGTCAGGTGAAAGATGAATTCTATTTAGACGCATAAGTTTGTGAATGATGTGAGCATACGGTAAATTATACACCTTGCTATTGAAAGCATTTCGCATGTGACGAAGAATAATATAAGGAATGTTGAAGCGTTTGTCATCTAAGCAAATGAGATGGCGCATATAGAAAGTGGCATTCCATTCCATGTTGGTTTTGATTGTAGATTTGGGAGTGAGAATATTGTTGACAAATAGATAGAGCAACCGATGAAGGGATGGAAGATGTGAGGCATAAAGAGGGGCACCAACTCGATTGGTACGGTCAAACCAGGTTTTATAATTATCGGCTGTATCGACGGCTGTTTCGGGCCATTTTCTAAGAGGGTATGATTCCTCACCTTCATTAGGTAATTCAAGCCATTCGGCCAGGTTATCAAGAGAGAGATCAATTTCGGTTCCGCACACATAAGAAGAGGCTCGGAATGGAGACAGAGACATGAGAAAATTGGCATAGAATACCCGGGTTAATATAACGTTGTACGGTTCCGTACAATTCAGAAAAGGTTCCCAATCCCAATGGTCCAAGTACTCATTGATTTTGTTTGTCTCATAGGCAGGAAACTCGGCAGAATTCTTATCAAAATGATAGCAATTGGTCAAAGCCCGGTTTTCAAATAGACCAATATAGTTGGTATAAGCTTCGGCATCCCGAAATAGGTACCGATTATCTCGACCAATTGTCCAATTTGGGAATTGAGGATTAGGAGACTCATCTTGTTGATGAGAGGTTTGGCCGGAGTCAGTACGTCTCCTTTTGATAACAGCAGTTTTGGTCGGTTTAGGAGGCATCGTAAATGGTGAAAAAATAAAATGTTACCGATTGAGAAACGAAGAACACACCCGGGATGAGAAGAGCGAGAGGAGCACAGTGATGAAGACGGATCGTCGATCAAGTGGTCGGATGGCCGGTATTGGAGAAGAGGCGAAACTAGGGTTTTGGTGGAGAGAAGAGAAGAGAGAGAGAAAGTGAAATAGAGTGAGAGAATAGAGTAGAGGAGAGAGAGGAGAGAAGAAATAACTTAAAATTTTGAAAAATGGTGGATTGTGGAGGTAGAAATGGTGGAGAAGAGAGAGAGTCGGCGGAGAGGAAGAGAAAGAAAAATAAGAAGAAGAGGTGCGAGTTGGAGGAGAAGAAGAGAGAAATAGGAGGCGGACCCGACTTTTGGCATTCTGCGATCAATCGTTACAACGATTGATTAATCGTTGGTAACGATTGTGCTCTGGAAAAACTTGTTTGAAAGACGAAATTGTGGAGAGAAAAAGCGAATGTTGAAATTTAATTAATCGTTACAACGATTGTTTAATCGTTGGTAACGATTGTGCTCTGGAAATTCTGCAGCAATAGATGAAAAGTTGGTTTTTGAAATTTACTAAACGTTGTAACGATTAAACAATCGTTCACAACGATTGTGTTCTGGAAGAAATCAGAAAAAGTTTGCGTTTGGCAGTTTAAATATTTAAGATTTTATTTAGTTAATCGTTATAACGATTAAATAATCGTTGGTAACGATTGTGGTCTGGTAGGATTTTCTAAAGGTTGTCTGAACGTTGATGTGATCAAGTGATTGCTATGCGTCCTATCTAAGATGCAGATGCACTAATTGAGAATAATCAGTGGACTAATCAAGGTCAAGCATGCCTAATTTAAACCTTAATTCATTATGTTGTTGAGGATTTAAGGGTTTGGTGAAAATATCGGCAATTTGGTTTTTGGTGTCAATATGGATAAGTTGTATTTCACCTTTCTCAACATGATGCCTAATAAAATGATGTCGTATTTCTATGTGCTTGGTACGAGAATGAAGAACCGGATTTTTGGAAATCATAATGGCACTGGTATTGTCACACATAATTGGTACGTTGCGGAAGCGTATTTCATAATCTTGGAGAGTTTGAATCATCCATAACAATTGTGTGCAACAACTACCGGCCGCAACATACTCGGCTTCCGCAGTGGAAAGCGCAACCGAGGTTTGTTTACGGCTCGACCAAGAGACAAGTGATCCGCCCAAGAATTGACATGTACCACTTGTACTTTTACGGTCCATTCGGTCCCCGGCAAAATCAGCATCGGTGTAACCTATCAAATCTAATTCCGATTGTTTGCCATACCATAATCCCAAATTTAACGTGCCTTTGATATATTTAAGGATTCTTTTAACGGCTTTCAAATGCATGTCTTTGGGATTGGCTTGAAATCTAGCACATAGACATACCGCAAACATAATATCAGGTCTACTAGCAGTTAAATAGAGTAAGCTACCTATCATAGCTCGGTATTGAGTGATGTCCACCGGCGTGCCGCTAGGATCCGAGTCGAGATTTGCATTGATGGCCATGGGAGTAGGACTCGTCTTGCTTTCAGTCAATCCAAATTTCTTGATCAACTCCTTAGCATACTTGGTTTGACTTACAAAGGTTCCATCGATAAGTTGCTTGATTTGGAGTCCCAAAAAGAAGTTCAATTCACCCATCATGCTCATTTCAAATTCACTACTCATAAGAGATGAAAATTCCTCGGCAAGTGCCGCATTAGTAGAACCAAAAATAATATCATCAACATAAATTTGCACAATTAAAATTGATTCACTTCTTTTTCTAGTAAAAAGAGTTGTATCATTTTTACCTCTTATAAATTCATGTTCAATTAGAAAGGAACTAAGTCGACCGTACCATGCTCTAGGAGCTTGTTTAAGTCCATAGAGTGCTTTAGTGAGTTTATAAACATGATTTGGAAAGGTTGAGTCAACAAAGCCGGGTGGTTGGTGAACATATACTTCTTCTTCTAGAAATCCATTCAGAAATGCACTTTTAACATCCATTTGGAATAAGATAAAACCTTTGTTAGAGGCATATGCTAAAAGCATCCGAATGGATTCTAGACGCGCTACAGGTGCAAAGGTTTCTTCAAAATCGATACCTTCTTGTTGCTTATATCCTTGAGCGACTAACCTAGCTTTGTTCCTGACAACATTTCCAAATTCATCCTTTTTATTTCGAAAAACCCATTTAGTTCCAATAATCATTCGATCATTTGGTTTAGGTACTAGAGTCCAAACTTTGTTTCTTTCAAATTGAGCAAGTTCTTCTTGCATGGCACAAATCCAATTTGAGTCAATATTCGCATCTTTAAAGTTTTTAGGTTCAACATTTGACACGAAAGCACAATGCGCAATCATTTGACTCAATCCCGATCTAGTTCTAACCCCTTCCTTAGGATCCCCAATAATATTAGAAAGAGGGTGAGAGGAAACTTCCCTTAGTTCTTCGGGAGGTTGATATTCAACTGGTGGAGGTTGTGACTCTTCAGGTTGCATTGATGTGTTCAAAGGATTCTCTACATCAGGTGTTGCATTTTCTTCGGATTGGGGTTGTTCGGATGATTGTTCATCTATGTTGATTTGATTCTCAACCACTTCAACCTCAGGAGTAACATCTTCAGCACCTACAATTAAGATACCCTTCTCAACCTTTTTGTGAGTAGCTTCATCAAATTTAACATGTACCGATTCAATTACAACCCTGTGATTTGCAATGTAAATTCTATAGGCTTTACTTGTCATTGAATATCCTACAAATATGCCTTCAATTGATTTTGAGTCAAATTTTGTTATTTTAGGGGATTCGTCTAGAACAAAGCATTTTGAACCGAATACTCTAAAGTGGGATATTTTTGGTTTGTACCCCTTCCATAGTTCATATGGTGTTTTCTTCAATATCGATCGAATACTAACGCGATTGATCACGTAGCAAGCCGTATTGACTGCCTCGGCCCAAAGATGTTTGGGCAAAGGATATTCATTTAGCATGGTTCGGGCAAGCTCTTGTAATGTTCGGTTTTTCCTCTCAACAACCCCATTTTGTTGAGGTGTGCGAGGAGCCGAATATTCATGTCTATATCCCCTTTTAGAGCAGAATTCATCAAATTTTGCATTTTCAAACTCCCCCCCATATCACTTCGAATTCGAATGATTTTTAGACCCTTTTCATTTTCAACACGGGTGCAAAATTCGATGAAATTGTCAATTGCTTCATCCTTGTGTTGTAGAAATATAACCCAAGTAAAGCGACTATAGTCATCCACAATTACAAATGCATATTTCTTTTTAGCTAAACTAGGTATACTAATTGGTCCAAATAAATCAATGTGAAGTAATTGTAAAGGTTGATTGGTTGATACCATGTCTTTGGACTTAAAACAACTTTTAGTGTGTTTACCTTGCACACAAGCATCACATAAGCCTTCAATTTCTAATTTGTGAGTTGGTAATCCACGAACAAGATTTAATTTAACTAATTTTTTAATTGAATCAATTGAAATATGGCCTAATCTACGATGCCATAACCAAGATCCGGTTGTTATAGCACTTAAGCATGTTTCACCGGAATCAAAATGAGTAAGATATAGATAGTAAACATTTTTCTTTCTCTTACCCGTATATACTAGAGTATCATCCGAAGCTCTAACTAAGAAACAAGCATTAATGTCAAATTTAACATAATAACCGGCTTTACACAACTTACTAACACTAAGTAAGTTATAGTTCAACCCATCAACAAGGTAGACATCCGATATGGTTAAGTTTTGGTTACCAACCGAACCTAATCCAATGATTGAACTTTTTCTTTGATTACTACCAAAAGTAACCAACCCACCATCATATGGTTCTAAAGATTTGAAATTAGATTTATCACCGGTCATATGGTGTGAGCATCCACTATCAATGATCCAAGCATTTTCTTTATGAGTAGTAATCAAACACACCTACAAGAGTATATATTAACAATTAACATATACCTTGTTTCAATCTCCCCAATTTTAATAGTTTTAGCAATTTTAGTATTTTGGGGAGATTTCAAATACAAATTCAAGCTAGTTTAGCTTTAGGAATCCAAACAACATTTGAATTGTTGTTTCCTTTCCTAAATCTACATTCTAATGAGGTGTGACCAATTTTACAACAGTAGTTACAAAATGTCACCGATTGCTTGATATTGTGTGAACCATGAGTGAAGGTGGCTTTAAACTTATCTTTCACTTCTTGAATTTGATTCCTATTATTTTTAACTAACTGATTTGAAACACTTGATGATGAATTTTTGTTGATAAATTTATTTTGATGTTGGGGAACATCTCTTATCGGACCATTTCTTTGAGTTCTATTTTCTAAAGTATTTTTATCTTTGGGTTTATAAAACCATCCATTCGGTCCTTTGAAATAAATTTTATTTGACCCTTTTGGATGGAATGTGTTCCTACCACTATTTTGAAAATTATTTTCATTTTTATAATTTTTGTTGGAATATCTATACTGAAATGCATGATTTTGAGACTTTTGGTTTGGGATTTGACAATTTTGCTTTCTATTTGACTCATTATTCGAAAGAGTTTTGCCCTTTTTAGTATAAAATTGGTGAGTTAAATAATCCTTACTATCAAATTTAAATTTGTTTAAATATTTTTGTTGATTTTCTACATTTAAATTTTGAGTATGTCCCCCTTTTTCTTTCGGGCTTTGTGAATAATTTGATTCAAATGAGGAGTGACCCTTCTTGTATCCAATGCCCGTTTTATCAACTTTTGCATTGGTCAAATTATGCATGTAATAAGGATCTATACTAGTGATATTTGAGAATTCACTAGGAGATCTTAATGCCCTATTTTCGGTCTCCAATGTTTGAATTTTTACTTTTAGCATTTCTATTTCTCCTAAGTGTGATTGACATGAATTTGAATTGGGTGTTACTATTTCTAATTCTTTTATTTTGGATTCAAATTCAAGAAGTTTAGAGTTTAAATTTTGGATAATACCTTCCTTTTCATGCAATAACCTTTTTGATTCATCAAGCAACCTAGGGGCATTATGATATGTTAATATCTCATTAACGAAACTGCTTGTCTCATTGGTAATTATCCAATTGGTATTCAGATCAATTTCGGTTTCTTTGGTCTCTATTTGGTTATCAATCAATTCAGTTTCGGACTCACAACCTTCAAAATCAGAATCAAAATGTACCTCATTATTGTAGCTTGTTGAAGCTTCATTCGTATCATCCACTTCATTGTTATTTCTTGACTTTGCCAGATTTTTGAGAAACTCAATGGTGGTCTCATCGGTGATGTTCTTGTTAGCAATGATTGAGTCCACATCGATTATTGACGGACCTTCATCCACACTTGTTACCAATGCGAGGTTGATCTCTTCTTCATTTCCCGACTCCGTGTCGGATTCCTCTACATCACTTTCACCAGAGTCTATGCTCCACATAGCTTGCATTGCTTTCGCCTTCTTCTTGCCTTTGTATCCATCATACTTTTGTTTTGGCCTTCGGTCGTGTTGTCCTTCACCATCCTTGTTCTTCAAATGGGAAAATAGCTTGAAGCATGTTTGAATGGTGTGCCCTTCTCTATGACATGCAAAGCACACTACTCTTTTGTTCTCATCCTCACGTTCCTTGTTATACTTTCTTTCAAAATCAAGCATTCCTTGGAACATTTTGGATAAGAGAAGGGCATCTTTGGAGGATTCATGGTCTATTTTATTTATGAATTGGTCATTTGACATACGGTTATTTGAGGAGCTAGAGTGGTTACGGTTTTGTGCCGGGAAAGCTACGGTTTTTGATTTAGACTCTTGCTTAAGTTCACCGGATTGTATTAGTTTTTCTTCAAAACTTCTAAAGTGCGCATACAGTTCATCTGCAGTGAATGATGCATGTGTTCCTTGAATTGCTTCTAGGGCACTCACCAATCCTTCCCATCTAGGTCTCTTAAGCATTACTCTTAAGAGCTTTCCTACAATTTTATCGTTAGAAAGTGGTTCTCCCAATTCGATAAATTCATTTTGTATATGCATAAGTCTATTATACATTTCTTCTATGGTTTCACCATTTTCTACCTTGAATGTTTCAAATTTGGTCTCTAACCCGGTTATTTTGGTTCTTTTGATTTGGGTGTTACCCTTATACCGATTTATAAGGGCATTCCACATTTCTTTGGCATTAGTTGAGTTACCAAAGATCAAGGCAACCGATTCACTAACTGCGTTTAATATTGCATTAACCGCATTGTCATTTTCTTTCTTTTCAATTTTTGATTGAAGAGTTTGGATTTTGTTATCTTCTCCCTCAAACTTAGGTGTATACCCCTTTTCGATAATATCCCATACTTCAAGAATATTTAAATAATTAATCATAATTCTTTTCCAATGACTAAAGTTTTTGGTTGTAAGACCGAAGGTTGGAGGTTCTTTCACAAATCTATTTGGTGCCATTTTAGATCACTATAGCAAGAATTAAGTGAGTCTTAATTCGAGTAACTTGCTCTGATACCACTTTGTTGTCCCTAAGGCACCACTAATTTACTTTTTTTTTTTGATAAAAGTGGTATAATACCACACCACTAATTTACTTTAAAATTGAAATTAAATGCAAATAAAGTAAATAGAAGAGTTTAGAGAAAATTGACACTCGGGATGTTAACGGAGTTCGGCAAAATGGCCTACGTCTCCGGGGCGTCGCAACCGCTTCTCGGTGCGCCTTTCTATTACCCAATGAGAAAGGTTACAACTTGTGAACCGGTGAGCCCTAACAATCAATGGAAAGTCACTCGGCCAACTAGAGTAGAGAACGAAGTCTCTAAGTCTGAAATCTCGAAAGAAACACTCACAAAAACTAACTCTAATCTAATCTAGCAAGATTAGTGAAGTAGATTTGAGGTTGTGTAAAGGAATTTTGAAATTTTAATTCTCACAACAATGGAGGGATAGTGCACAGAAAAATCGCTTTTTGAATAGCTGGGGGCGGCTCTAGTTAATTTGGAAGAAAACCTAATTGCTCTATTTATAGAGGCAGCTTCCAAAAGAGTATTCTGCCTATAATCGTTACCAACGATTGATTAATCGTTGTAACGATTAGTGCTAATATGCAATTAGGGTTTCAGCCAAATTCAAAATTCTACGAGACTTTCATAATCGTTACAACGATTATATAATCGTTGGTAACGATTACTCTCTGGAAGAATTGTGTTATTTCTCGCATTTTGATTTTCTGTGCAGCTATTTTAATCGTTACAACGATTAGACAATCGTTGGTAACGATTGTTCCCTGACTTCAACATCAAATCTATTTTACCAATTCTATGAATTATACAAATTAAAATATTGATAAAACTTGATGATTTATTCAGGATAACAGATCCAAATTACAATTCCAATTGTCTTAAACCTGCAAAGCATCTTAACTCAAAGGAATTGTTAGATTCAAATATTGTATGTTTTGCAAATTAGTCAAATAATATATTTAGAATATTGCTTACAACAACAACCAACCTTTGATTCTAGCAAGTGTAGTGGCAATAATTAGGATATGATAGTAAATTACCAGTGAAGTTTAAAACTGGGACAAGTTTTCTGCATCAATATAAAAAAAAATACAAGTCATGTATATCATGCCTCATTGCTGAAAGGAAAATTAAAAAAAAGTTATAGCAAGGAAACACAATAAAAAATTAATTGACACTAAAATGATTGCCAGAACGTACTAGTGGCTAACTAAAAAATTGACATTAAAAAGTTACAGCAATTAACTCAGCATCAGCAATAGAAGTACGTCTCGCTAATATATTGAGCGAACCCTGCTCTCACTGCCATGTTATAATATATAATATATTCAAATTCTAAGGTACTCCATCTATAAAGTTATTTTATAATTATAATATTTTAATATTTTTCTAAAATTACTTCTAGAGAAATAATGAAATACTTAGAATTTGAATGTACTAGAATTAAGGACCACGATATGGTTTTATTGACTAAGATCCAAATTTTGAACTGAGATCAATAACTCGGATCTAAATATTTAATTTTTTTTCCAGCAACACAATAAGAAATATTTTTATTTTTTTATAACCACGAAAAATCCAGTCACAAAAATATTGATCGGATTATTACTTTATGTATTAGGATTATTGTACAACTTTGTAATAGGTACCAACTGGCTGATATAAAAAAATTTCTGTTTTAAATAAAACAGGTGAAATTTTCTCCACTTTATTTAAAAAAAAATTGTAAACATATTCCGACTTAGTATATAGTTGACTCTTATGCATTATCATAGAGCAATCAGAATAATTAGTGAATTCTACAATAAATATTTTTGTGTAAATTAAATTAGAATAATTTATCTTAATAAATCACAATCATGGATTAATTAAATCCCCTTCTTGATGATCATCTCGCATGTAACTCGCATCATTAGACAAATTAAAACCAGCAGCAACAACGACGAGAACACTGACTATATATCCCACGTGTACGTCCTTGCAAACTGTCCCCATAACCTAACAAAAATCAAAACTGTGCAAAGCGAACTTGGCAAATTCATCCTAAATCGGAGAACATTCATGACAAAGAAATGATGATTGCTTAATATCGAATCACAAAACACTCATGAGTTTGAGACATGAGTCAGACTGATGGGTGTTTTGGGAATCAATTGAAAGACATAAAAATCTGAGGTTAGGGTTTCTGATTTGGGGAGACGTACTAAAATTCATCAATGGGCAGCACATGTTCAAACCGCAGCACGCACGTTGGATGGAAATTTTACAAGCATATACATTTCACATCAGGCACAAAAGTGGGACTTCTAATCAAGTGACAGATGCTTTGAGTCGAAGAGATGCTTTGAGTCGAACATATTCATTGTTGTTTACAATGTGAGCTGAAGTTCTGGGTTTTGAAGAAGTTAGATGAGTTTTTTAGCAAGATAATTGATGAATGTGCAAATGGGCTATACAAGGAGTTAGTTTTACAAGACGGATTCCTCTTCAACAAAAATTGTTTGTGCATTTCAGAATGTTCTTGGTGGTGGGAAATTATTAAGAAGGTACATTTCGGTCATTTTGGGCGAGATAAAACCCTTGCTTTACCTTAATGACCGTTCTTTTGGTCAAGAATGAAGAGGGATGTGAATCATTACATCTGGTGGTGTCGGACTTTTCATGTAGCGAAATTGAAGTCCCAAATATAAGGGTGCTAATGGGCGGGCCCCCAGTTCAAACCTGGCCCGGTTCGAAATTCAAATGAATTGACCATGTTCATGATCGGCCCGAAATGAAGCTCTTCGTGTTCATGTCTAGCTCGTTCAGTGATGTTCAAAACTGAGTCCTATTCGGAATTGAGCCATGTTCGGAACAGGCATGTCTCAGCGAACAGGGCTGATCTTTGGACAACCAACCGGCCGGGTCATTGGACAACTTATGGACAATTTCGGACAATACTTCATTGCTGCCTGGAACTCTCTTAGACTTTTTAGGCTTAAAATACCAAACGCGACCTGGATCACTCGCTTTCCACCATTTATTTTATTCAGAAATCATAAATATCTAGTTCAGCTGACAATCACAACTAATTAATTATACAAAATCATGTATCACCTAATTATGCAAATAAACACATTTAATTATTTTAATTAAAGATTTTTTAATTTACTGCGTAAATGTTTGTGAGGTCTACTATAATTCACTGCTGCCTTGAACTCTTATCTCTCTATGGCAGAATTATATAGATATTCATGTCATACATAGTTAAGGTACTAACAAAGTGGCAAGACCATCGGTTTCCATTCCAATATAATAGACAGAGAAACAAAAGTTCTACAAACTTGACACAATTTTTACCAAAGTTAAGCTAACTGTTACCAAAGTAACCACACGGTACGCACACTATACTGATTTAAAACCTGAGAACCTAAATTGTTGTTCAACAAAATGAACAAGTACATGCTCAACCCACAAAGATTATCAGACAATCTGCAAATCAGGACACCAAATAAGCAGCAAAGCCCTCATCTTCTAAATTTTGCCTTACAAACTATCACATTCAAATGAAGAGAGTACCACCAAATCATTGAGCAACCGCTTGAACAATACCTACATGAGTTAAACAGAGAAGTTAAATACATATTGAGCAAATGCGTAAATCAAACTAATAAATAAACAATACTTGTAGGCAACCTAAATCTGACTTGTTCAATAAAATGGGCTCAGCCTAGTATAGAATATAGAAACTAGAAAACTGCATTTGTATCCTTTGAATGATAATATAATGTTATGCTTATCTTAAAGCAAACAAAATTTGTAATTTGTCAAGTGGATGGGGTATATCAAATCCAAATGTATCTTTGATTAATTTCATTAATTGGTACTCTAATTTTTAAGAAGAATGTATCCAATGGAGTAGTTGAGAGAATAGTTGGCTATTGTTTCCTTGACCTGTAAAATGGTTACACAGAATTAGTATACGATACTGATGATAACAGTAAAAAAATTTACCCTCTATTGTTCAAACAAATTTTCTCAGCTAAATCAACCACTAGAGGAACGGATATGGCTCCGCCATGTTGTTGCTTTTTTAGGTTTTTAAACTATCACATTCTGATTTTACACAACTCAAATTTATTTCTATCAGTATGGTAAAATAAAGAATTTTCAATACAAATGTAAAATTATTTTGATTTTATATCCTGCCATAATCTAATAAAAATATATTTCGATAAATTATATATTAATGCTTGAAATCTTTGAATGAGATTATTACTTAATCTACACATCTCTTGCATTATATTACCCTTCTCATCATCCAACTAGTCGGAAGAGGCCAAGTATGACATCGTTAATTTTTTTTTAATGCAACAGTTTTAGGCTTGTCCTATGATTTAACATTTCCGGAACAAATTGTAATGGCAAATTATTTCAAGGGGCGCTCCATATATTATCTATTAAAGATGAACTAAGATCCAAAAATTAACAATTCTAACGGCTTCCTAACATTAATTAATGATTGGGCATTTTATCCTACCACAGAGATAAAAGGGTTTCATCTTCAAATTGAAGGAAACTATTTGTTCAAATAACTTGCAACTAGACAACTTCTATAAAACACTGAAACAAATCGCATCAATTAAGACCACATTGAATCTCTAACTAATAATTGAGCTCCCTAGAGATTATTGGTTTTTCTACGAAGCACGGAGCAAAATTCTAAGCATATTACACATCCCAAATTTCAGTTAATTGAAATGTTGCATCAGATTCGTTAACCACTTCTAAAAGACGATAAGAGTACACAATAAATAACCAAAAAGCCAAAACTTGTAACTACACAACAGTGTAGGCGTGTGGTGTGTTAGCAATTCATTGGACATGAGATTAGAATCACTGCACTTTGCCAAGGATGATTGATGCTAAAATTGGATCAAAATTGACGCTTAACCACACAAAAGAGACGTGATTTGGGCGCTTACCAAGAACGGAGAGGTGCAGGGAAAGGGTCGGGAAGAGGGGTCGGCGCCAAGGTTGTCTGGGAGAGAGAGAAGAGAAAGTCACGCCTCTAGGATGAGCAGTGAGGCCTCCTGGAATCGAAAATCAGACCGAGCGACTAAGAGAGACAGTGAAGAGAGGCGGAGTGACGGAGAGAGAGAGAGGTGACGAAGAGATGGGAAAAGATCGATGAAGAGGCGCTCAAACGGGCTTCGAACGGGCTGTTCACTACACATCGGACAGGCTATTCGCTGGACAAGGAAATAAAATGTTCAACGGATTATTTGATGAAGGCAAAACATATAGCGAAAATCACTATCTTTTCTTTTGGAAAATGACAAAAAGCGAATACAAGTAGCCATTTTTCGATTTACTTACTGCAAACGTGTTTTTAGGTCTTTTTGGCAGGTTATTGAGAAAGTTGCGTATTTAGGGCAAAAAAATAGTAAAAGTATCGTATTTAGGCGATTTTTGAATACGGCATCAAAATGGGACATTACATGGAGCATGCAACACCTCACACGAAGTGCACAACATGCGAAATGACGAAAATACAAGAAAAATCCGCTAAGTCAAGAATCCCTGTGGCCTCTATGCTGCATGCGACATGCCCTGAGGCCGCACGAAACGTGGACTATCCTAAAAATAGGCTTTCTCTGATGGGCCTTCTAGAAGAAAGCATTTTCCTGATGAGCCTTCTAGAATGACGTGTTTTCTTAATAGCCAAACTATTTTGGCTTCATCTATCCAATCATGGATGGACCCCACATCCCCCACTACTTCCACTACTCCACCTCTCATTTATGAAGGCTATAAATACCCTTCTTGTAATGCGATTTAGTGCGTGTTTAATTGTGTCAAATCTAAAATTGTAGCTAGAATCCTCATTAGTAGGTTAGGTTAGAGAGTTACTTAGAGAGAGAATGATAGCCATTAGAAGTCAAGTAAGAGAAGAAGTGTCATCTAAGGGAGCAAAGGTTCTTCCATCTTCAATTGGGTTGTAATTTATGTTCTCCTTATTTTATTTCTTTTATTTTGCCATAGCCATGAGAAGCTAAACTTCTCATCTCTAGGGTGAGAGTTGTACTTGAATTCTTAATTATATTTTAGTATATGTTTATGTTTTGTTTATGTTGTGGTTTGAGTTTTCCTTTGCACTTTATATTCCTTTTTATTGTATCATTGCATACATAGTTCTGTTTACTATATGCCAACGATCTCCATATACCAATAGGTGTTAAGTCGTAGCATCCTTGTGTGAGAAGGATAATGCAAATACTCTAAACACTTGAGCTAACGAGGCTTGGTAGCGGTTCAAAGACTAGGGTTAGAACCTAGTGGGCTCCCTTGACAGGATAATGTAAATTGTACTTTAAATAACATTAGAAGACACATAGATTAAGTAAGGACTTTGGGATATTTCAACTACGGGGTAGTATGGGAAAAAATATAATTACGTACCTAAAATACTTTAGTCTTAGTACCTCAAAAGCCAATCGCAAGATCGGAAAACCTTTCAAATATCATAAACAAACACCCAGCACGCCCTGCGGGTAGTGATAGTACCGCATGCGGGGTAGCTGTGGGGCAATCTAGGCCGCATGCAATAGTGACAGTACCGCATGTGACATAGAGAGACGTCGAAACTTGTACTAACATGATTAAGAAGGACAAAAAATTTGAACCCTAGAGGCTCTCTATCTACTGTTTAACCTTTACTAGCTATAATACCTTGATTGCATTTATCACCACCACCTCAAACTTTGAAAAAACTCGATAACCTAGACTAGTGAAAATTGTTTAAAATCTAATACACTATCCCTGTGAATTGACACTGTTACACCAAAAATGTATAGTACAAAGTTTCAGTACAGCAAGCTGTACCTTTTAACCTTAAATACCCTCTTCGGTTCAGATTGCAAGTGTACAATCCTATCTACTAGTATATTGTCGGGTATCGATTCACAGGACGGTTCAATTCTAAACTGGACTTTTACCTAAATTAGTTAGGTACTAGAAGTGAGAAAAGTTTGGTTTGGTTTATTTAATTTCCTAATCAATTCAATTGTAAAGATAAAAGACAGTAAATAAGTTTGGTTTTAATTCAGATATAAAAGGCGTTTCCAGGGTTTCAGATTTCATCTTCAACTCTGCCTCTCAGTACCCGACGTAGGCCGCGTCATATCTGACGCGGGTCGCATGGCCCTCGAGTGAATACAACACATGTCTGTTTCTGCATTGTTTCTTTATGTAAGGATCTACTGACCGTACCTAATGTTCCTAAACCTCAACTCTCGTTTATTGGCTTAATAAACTTGGTAACGGAAATGCAATTTCTCCTTCTTAGGTTTCCAACCTTAAACTCACGTTTATTGGTATTCTACCTAAGTTATTTGTTCGGTTTACTAAAGGTATCCATTATCTTACGATAAATAGAAAAGTTCACCTCACAGTTACTATTTGGTCTTGAAAACCTACCTCAAATACTTGGTCTGGTTAAAAGAAACATCAAGGCTAAAGTACTAGAAAAGATGCTATAGACATCTAAGAGTAAACAACGAGAATCATTCAATCAATTTCAACCAAGCAATTAAAATACTACTCGAATCAAATAAACACAAACATTCAACACAGATTCAAACAACATACATAATAAAACAGAGTATCCGACTACGTCATAACCCTAGAAACTAATAAACTACTCAGACATAATCAAAAAACAAATAAAACAAATGATAAAAGAATTGTTCATGACAAAACCCGAAGAACAAAAAAGATCCGTGAAGAAACTTTCGTCTTTTCGCTTCTCGACTTTGTCTCCAAGCTAGCCGTCAAGTCCAAAACCTAGAATTTGCTCTCTTGTTCTCTAAAATGCAGAATCCCCCCGTTTGTAGCAAGGAATCCCGTAATATAGCCATTTTGACAGACCTTTCCTTCATTGAGCCTCTATTTCCATTTCTGTTCTGTTTCTGGAATAGGCGGACGCGACCCGCGTGTCTGTGTTTCTTAAGGAGTTGATGAGTGTCGCGTCTATGGTGCGTTGGGGCATGATGTGACTAGCGTCGGGAGTGACGCGGCCCACGTGAAGACCTTCAGTCTTCACAATATTCCTGATTTCGCCTGTTTTATGCAAAATAAGAATAAAAACAGCAGCAGTACCACATTCTATAGATATTCGATGTAATGAACACGATTTGGTAGTTTAAAACACAGATTTTGGTACAGAAATTGGTCGGTTTTATAGATCAAATAACGAGACATCAAATTCCACCAAGCTTAAATCTTGCTTGTCCTCAAGCAAAGATCCATACTTAGGTACCGGGTTGGACTCAAATCTTACCTAATTGCAAGTTAAGTTCCTAAATGTGAAAATTTACATGAGTTGCTTTAATCAAGAACCTCGAGAATCTTTTTGGTATAATCTGGACTTTCCTTGATCAATTTTGATTCACCCCACAAATTGACTAATCAAACTTCAAATTCTTAAATGTTTTAATATTTGCAAAGCTAATTACTCGAATTAATCAATATTTCATTCTTTTACTGAAACTATTGCCTCGTCTGTGGAGATTTTCCCTTTTTGCCCCCCAAGCTTGAAACAAGCTTAGGTTAGAAAGTCGCGGACTTCGTGTGTTGATATATGCAAAAGTTCTTTTCTTTTCTTAATTTGGGAGACGAGCTCAAAGGCGCCCAATAGGACTTATTGCCAGTACTATTATTTTCTCCATCTTATTTTCTTTGTTTCTTTTTTCTTTTTATTCATTTGCACATACCATGAATACACACATCCACTGGTATTCATTCATACCAATGGATATCCCAATATTTCTTTATTTAAAATCCCCATTTCCCTATCTAAAAGGCACAGTTCAGTTTCAAAATGTTTTTTCAATACAATTCAAGTTTTTGTCTTTTTAAGTTCTCAAAACATCCCTTCCTAATCAGTTCTTTGATCAATTATGGGGTTAGTTCTAATTTCTCAAGGTTATCCCAATCACAACCAAATTTTTTCACTAAAGTCCCTAATTCAAGCAATCACGTAAATTTGTCACCTAAAAATGGAAGAAAAAGTAAATATGACCTAAATAAAAGTAAACATGTCCTAAAATGCAAAAGTCTCCCCCCCCCCCCAAGCTTAGTCTGAGCATTGTCCTCAATGCTTCAAGACGAAAAGAGAAAAGTGAAGCTAGAGGAAAAGAAAAACATACGAGATCAGTCGTCGGAGGGATCAAACCTCCAATCGCGCAGCTCATCCTCAATCGCTCCCATCCGTCGCTGAAGATCAGTAAGAATAGTACCCTGCTCACGTCTCATGTCATAGATAAGGTGGTACACATCCTGGATGGTCGTATCAGATAAATGAGGTGGGTAGGAGGTGGAGGCATGAGCCTGCTGAGAGGAACCAGGGAGATATTGTTAGTTTGTAATAATCTAGAAGTCAATAATACGATAAATTTGTTATATAAAGCTTTGTTCATGAATTGAATGTTTAATCATTTTGTGTTTAATCATTTTGTTACCTTGAGTATTATTGAATTTATGAATCATTTCGAGTTCATGACTGGAATTGTGAAACTTTATAATATAGATGATAATACTCTTAAAAGTCTATAACCAAGGTAATTAGCAGGAACACTAATTACCGCGATAAGGTTAGTGTGTGGATTAAATGATGGTTAAGTTTTACAAACCATAGACAAAGAGTTGTCATTTTAATCACATAGATACATGTTAGAGAATATGATATTTGACAGACCCCAAATGAAACATTAAATGAAATTGTGTTTGTGTCATTAATGTTTTCATTTTAGTGTTAAGTTCTAAAGTATGAGATATTCATTTTTCCTACATAAGAAATATATATGTGTGATTGCTATCTAACGCTATTCGTAAAAGTAGCTATAAGGGTAGTTCTTCGGTATACATAGCTTATGCGTAGGAAAAGATGGTTTATCAAAAGTACTATTGTCCCTCGTATCTCAATACGAGCTATAGCATCACTGGGCCCCTTGATAGAATATGATTATCTGGATCTAGTATGATTACAAGAGTAAACATATTTGATAATCTATTCAGGATCAAGAAAAGATTAAGTTTGCAAGGATGACACACACTGTTACACCAAAAGGTATAGTGCAAAGTTTCAGTACAGCGAACTGTACTTTTTAACCTTAAATACACTTTTCGGTTCAGATTGCAAGTATACAATCCTATCGAGTAGTATATTATCGGGTATCGATCACAGGGACGGTTCAGATTTTATCTAGAATTCTACCTAAATTAAATAAAGACTAGAAGTTGGAAAATGTTGGTTTTGGTTTTTAAGATTCCTAACAGTTCGATGACAATATGTAAATGCGAGAAAGTAATAAACTTGGTTTAAATCAGATGTAAAAAGGCGTTTCCAGGGTTATGACTTCATCTCAGTTTTGCCTCGAGGTACCCGGTCCATGTAGTGTCCTACACGGGCCGGGTACTATCGTACACGGTCCGTGTGGCCCTCGAGTAAATGCAGCAGTTATTGTTTCTTTGTGTTGTTCCTTTGTGTAGGGTTCTACTGACCAGACCTAATGTTTCTAAACCTCAACTGTCGTCTGTTGGTTCATTAACTTGGTATGGAATTGCAGTATGTGCCATCGTCGGGTTCTAGACCTCAACTGTCGTATGTTGGTCTGAATTACCTAGTTGCTTGTTTGGTATACTAAAGGTAACCTCATTCCGTCGATATGAGGAAATGTTCACCTGTCGGTTACTACTTGGTTTCACCTTTCGGATCACTAATCCTACCTCATGTACTTAGTTTGGTCAAGAGATTATAAGGGCCAAAGTACCTTCTAGATGTGATCATTCATCTAGTGGTAAACCGATAAAAATCAAACAACTTACACTAAGCAATTAAATCAAACACAATCAAGCAAACACAAATTTCAACAAAAGAATCCAATAACTAACATGCAAAACAAATCATTCGATTACATCACAACCCTAGAAACTAAGAAATCTACTCAGACATAGTTCTAAAACAAAATAAAGAAGTAATAAAAAGATTAGCCATGACAAAACCCGAAGAACAAAGAAGATCCGTCGAAAACTCGCGTCTTTTGCTTCTCAACTTCGTCTCCAAGCTTAGCCGTCAAGTCCAAACCCTAGGAATTGCTTCTCTGCTCCAGAATGTCCTCTATGGTGCAAGAAATCCCGCTTATTTGCTCTTCTGGCCAACCTTCCATTAATTAGCCTTATTTCCAAATTCTGGATCTGTTTCCAGAATTGCTTGACACGGCCTGTGTGGAATGCTACATGGACTGTGTGCCTGTGTTCCTTCTGTGGTCGAGTCAGCGGTTCTTTGTGGTCGTATCATTGGTCGAGTCGAGGTTGACACGGCCCGTGTGGAATTCTACACGGACCGTGTAGAGACTTCTAAATTCCAGATTCCTTCTCGATTTCGCCCGATTCCTGCAGAATAAGAATAAACTTGCAGCAGTACCACATTCTACATATATTCAATGAATTATAAACGAATTTATAGATTTAAACACAGGTTTTGGTACAAATTTAAGGTCAAAATATAGATATGAATGCGAGGTATCACACACCTACCTTGAAACTAATTTGATAGCTACGAGACAAAAGAATTAACACGAAGTAAATCGTTTACTGGATCGTGATATTGTACGGTACAGCATCATCTGTGTAATTGGTGTCATAATGTACTTGCCAGGTGCCACCTATGATATATAGAGGTTAAAACAGTTTTAATTCTATTTGCCAACATAACACAGATCCTATAGGGTCACACCAATAGGAAAGTAATCAGAGAAATTTTATGATTAATTATAAAGTGTTATAATTAAGAATAAAATATATGTCATGGAGATGACATGCTTAAACCGAATTAAATTTATAAACGTGTATGACACGTCGTATAAATTTATCGCAAACGCAAGAAATACAATTATTCAGAATAATTGTATATATATATTATATGGATTAAAATATTAATTATGAATTAATATTTTGGACCCAAAAGTCCAATTTGAATTTAGACCTTAATTAAATTTAGAATTTAATTAAAAGCCTAAATTAAATTAAATTAAATTAAATGAAAAGGTTTAAATTAAATATATTATAAAATGCCAAATTCAATTTGAATTTTGCTTCTTTCACCACCACCACAATTTGAAGCCGCCACAAATATTTCTATATAATGGCATGAAAGGTGAGAAATAATTAGAAGTTCATTTTCTAAGTCCAAATCAAAGTACGAATCAGAATCCGATTCGATTCGTATCTAATTTTCTCTCTCAAATAGTGATTTGCAGAAAATCTGATTATCCATATATATATTTTGCGAGAATAAAAGTTATTCTTGTGAATAGTATTTTGTCAGAAATTTCGTACTTTTGGTGAATAGTGATTTACCGAAAACCGCGACTTTTCGAATACCGTTGGTATAGTATTTCTGGCAAAAGAAATAACAACTCTCTGGTAGTTCCTGGTGGATAACCGATAGAGGCACTATATTTTTGGTGCTTGCTTAACCTGGTCAGACAGCCGGGTCAGACTGCATTCCAATTTGAATTTGGAAGCAAGGTAAATAAATGTTATATTAATCTATTTAATTGTTAAATAGATTTAATCTTTTAGAAATCAATCAAAGGAGTAGATCTATAAACTGATTAAAATACAAGTAAATACGGTTTTACTACTTTGGGTCTATACAAGATTAATCTGGTATGTAACTCTCGGTTATTATCCGACATACTACTTAATCTATGATCTGAATGAGTAAAGTTTTACTTACGGCTTTTAATCTAAGAAACGGATTGAACATGTATGTAACTCTCGGTAGATTATCCGACATACCACTTCAATCCTTTTGGCTTGAGTTAGAAGTAAAAATTTTGTTTTACGGTCTTTCCGCAGATTAAGCTTAATGGCTTTGGGTAGCCTCAAAACCCAACAGATATGTCATATCCACATCAGCGGCGGGAGAAAAAGGTGGGTGGATCGGAGCAAGTGGCAGTGGTGGTGGTGCCTGTGCAGCCGGTGGCGGCCCAGTGAAGAGCCAAGTGCTCTCGTCCTCGAAGGAGAGGGGTGCTGGGATGGGAAGCGGATACTGAGTGCCATCCGGCATGCGCCAAAGGTACCGGTCTCGGTGGTTGGCAATGCCTTGTTCGATCTTGATGAAAGTCGCTTGCTGGTAGGCCTTGGCATCTATGATAATCGGACCTCTGGAGAGAGTGAAGCCCGTGATCGATACACCTAGCTTCTCAGCAATGAAGGTGACATAGGCGCCGATGTGGATGCAACTCCCTACCTTCTTGTTTTGCTGGACGTGGAGCCAGTGACGGACCATGATGAGCATCAGATCGGGCCGCTCTAACTCCGCGTCAGTACGGAGCATGTGGTCCAGCAGCTGGAGGTCCTCATTAGCACGGGCAACTGTCTCGCCATGTGCAAAGATGGTGTTAGCAAGAGCCCGCTGGATGCATCGGTCTGAGGGTTCGGCGCTGACGTGGGGTGCGTCGATTCTCAAGCGGGTCGCGTGGAGCGTAAGCGAGTCGAGTGACGACAACAGAGGTCGCGTCGCTCGTCAGACTCCGAGGTGACGCGCCCCGTATTGAACCGCATGCGGGTCGCGTTGAGTACTGATCCTGCAGTTCCTCTCCTTTTTACTTCCTAAATGCAAAATAACTGAAAACAAATATGCATATAAACAACAAAAATGAAAGTTATGCAGAAATGAACATTTAATTATCCTAAGTGCAAGAAAATTAAAAAGGGCTTGGGTTGCCTCCCAAGAAGCGCTTGTTTTAGGTCTCAAGCTTGACCTCCTTTCTCTAAGCTTCGTCTGGTACAGGATCGAAGAGATCCTGAATAAATCGTTCGGGGCGAGGATGATCAGCAATGTAGTGCTTGAGACACTGACCATTGACTTTGAAAGTTCCACATGCTTCATTTCCGATGTCAATTGCAACAAAATGGTACACCTTCTTTACCACAAACGGACCGGACCATCTAGACTTCAATTTACCTGGAAAGAGTCTTAACCTACAATTAAACAAAAGTACAAGATCACCTTCCTTGAATTCGCGAGGCATGATACGCTTGTCATGAATCAGCTTGGTCTTTTGTTTATAGATCCTCGCATTCTCATAGGAGTATAAGCGCATTTCCTCCAACTCGTGTAAGTCAAGGATACGCTTTTCTCCAGCTTCAAGCATGTCCATGTTGATGGCTCGCGTGGCCCAGAATGCTTTGTGTTCGAGCTCCACAGGTAGGTGGCACGGCTTTCCATACACCAGCCTGAAAGGGCTCATCCCAATCGGTGTCTTGAAGACGGTTCGGTACGCGCAAAGTGCATCATTCAGCTTCAGAGACCAATCCTTCCTTGTTCTTGCCACAGTCTTCTCCAAGATAGACTTGATTTCCCTGTTAGAAATCTCAGCTTGACCATTAGATTGAGGGTGATAAGAAGTAGTTACCTTGTGGGTTACCCTATGATGACTCAAGAGATTATTGAATTGGCGGTTGATGAAGTGCTTGCCTCCATCACTGATAACAGCTCGTGGCACTCCAAAGCGCGAAAAAATCATATCATTAAACAGTCGCTTCACTGCATTCGAATCTGCTTTTTGACACGCCACTGCTTCGACCCATTTGGACACGTAATCTACTGCAACCAGGATGTACTCATACCCACACGATAGTGGGAATGGTCCCATGAAATCAATACCCCACACATCAAAGATTTCTACCTCGAGAACGGAGTTGAGAGGCATCTCATTGCGCTTGGTGATGTTCCCGGTCCGTTGACACTTGTCACAAGCCATGACTAAGGTCCTTGCATACCTAAAAAGAGAAGGCTAAAAGAAACCAGATTGCAATACCTTGGCGGCTGTTTTGGAGAACGAAGTATGGCCTCCATAAGCGGATGAGTGGCATTCTCAAGAATGGAGCGCGACTCCTCGTGTGGCGCACAGCGTCGGAAAATGCCATCGACACCTATTTTAAAAAGAAAGGGTTCATCCCAAAAATAGTACTTAGCATTTGACCTGAGCTTCTTCTTTTGCTGGTAGGTCAAGATGTCAGGTAGCACCCCAGATGATAGGTAATTCGCGATATCTGCAAACCAAGGGAACGACTGGTTGGACACGCGGCCCGCGTGGCTGGTCATGTGACCCGCGTCAGAGGTATCCAGAGCTAAGACTGAGAGGAGTTGTTCATCAGGGAATGAGTCATTAATTTCCAATTCGGCAGAACCCTCATCCTTCCAACGAAGTCGGGATAGATGGTCAGCCACGGTGTTTTTGACTCCTTTCTTGTCCCTAATCTTAATATTAAATTCCTGCAAGAGAAGAATCCATATAATTAAATAAAGTTTTGCATCTTGTTTACTTAACAAATACCTTAGTGCGGCATGGTTAGTGTAAACAATTATCTTCGAGCCAACCAGATACGATCTAAACTTGTCAAGAGCGAACACAATTGCAAGAAGTTCCTTCTCGGTGGTCGTGTAGTTCATTTGGGCTGGATTTAGCACCTTGCTAGCATAGTAAATAGCACATGGCTTGTTGTCCTTCCTTTGCCCAAGAACTGCTCCTACAGCATATTCACTTGCATCGCACATGATCTCGAATGGTAGAGACCAATCAGGTGGTTGTAGGATAGGTGCTGAAATGAGGGCTTCTTTCAAATTGCAAAAAGACTTAACACAATCATCAGTGAAAACAAAATCAGAATCTTTAATGAGTAAATTGGTCAGCGGTTTCGCGATCTTAGAGAAGTCCTTGATAAAGCGGCGGTAGAATCCTGCGTGACCTAGAAAGCTTCGAACCCCTTTTACACATGTTGGGATTGTAAGTTTTACAATCACTTCAATCTTTGCCTTGTCAACCTCGATGCCTTTGGAGGTCACAACATGTCCCAGAACAACACCTTCTTGGACCATGAAGTGACATTTCTCCCAATTCAAAATTATATTAGCTTCTTCACATTTCTGCAAAATCTTGCAAAGGTTAGTCAAACAAGAGTCAAAACAAGCACCATACACAGAAAAATCATCCATGAAAATTTCAACCTCATTCTCAATAAAGTCAGAAAATATGGCCATCATGGCTCTTTGAAAGGTTGCTGGTGCGTTACAAAGACCAAAGGGCATTCTACGATATGCAAATGTACCATATGGACAAGTAAAAGTGGTCTTATCTTGGTCTTGTGGGTGAATGAGTATTTGAAAGAAACCAGAATAACCATCAAGATAAAAAAAATAAGAGTGATTAGCAAGCCTTTCGAGGAGTTGGTCAACAAATGGCAGAGGGAAGTGATCCTTGCGTGTTGCTGCATTAAGCTTCCTGTAGTCAACACACATTCGGTATCCAGTCACCACACGCGTTTGGATCAGTTCATTCTTGTCATTCTTTACTGTTACACCAAAAAGGTATAGTACAAAGTTTCAGTACAGTAAACTGTACTTTTTAACCTTAAACACACTTTCCGGTTCAGACTGCAAGTATACAATCCTATCGAGCAGTATATTATCGGGTATCGATCACAGGGACGGTTCATATTTAATCTAGAATTTCACCTAAATTAAATAAAGACTAGAAGTTGGAAAATGTTGGTTTTGGTTTCTAAAATTCCTAACAGTTCAATAACAATAATAAAATGCAAAGAAGTAAATAAACTTGGTTTAAATCAGATGTAAAAAGGTGTTTCCAGGGTTATGACTTCATCTCAGTTTTGCCTCGAGTTGCCCGGTCCGTGTAGTGTCCTACACGGGCCGTGTCAGTGTACACGGGCCGTATACTATCGTACACGGTCCGTGTGGCCCTCAAGTGAATGCAGCAGTTATTGTTTTCTTTGTGTTGTTCCTTTGTGTAGGGTTCTACTGACCAGACCTAATGTCTCTAAACCTCAACTGTCGTCTGTTGGCTTATTAACCTGGTATGGAATTGCAATATATGCCCTCGTCGGGTTATAGACCTCAACTGTCGTATGTTGGTCTGAATTACCTAGTTGCTTGGTTGGAATACTAAAGGTAACCTCATTCCGTCGATATGAGGAAACGTTCACCTGTCGGTTACTACTTGGTTTCACCTTTCGGATCACTAATCCTACCTCATGTACTTAGTTTGGTTAAGAGATTATAAGGGCCAAAGTACCTTCTAGATGTGATCATTCATCTAGTGGTAAACCAATAAAAATCAAATAACTTACACTAAGCAATTAAAATCAATCACAATCAAGCGAACACAAATTTCAACAAAAGAATTCAATAACTAACATACAAAACAAAACATTCGATTACATCACAACCCTAGAAACTAAGAAATCTACTCAAACATAGTTCTAAAACAAAATAAAGAAGTAATAAAAAGATTAGCCATGACAAAACCCGAAGAATAAAGAAGATCCGTCGAAAACTTGCGTCTTTCGCTTCTCAACTTCGTCTCCAAGCTTAGCCGTCAAGACCAAACCCTAGAAAATGCTCCTCTGCTCCAGAATGACCTCTCTGGTGCAAGAAATCTCGCTTATATACTCGTTTTTCCGACCTTCCATTAATTAGCCTTGTTTCCAAATTCTGGATTTGTTTCCGGAAATGCTTGACACGGCCCGTGTGGAATTCTACACGGCCCGTGTGCCTGTGTTCTTCATGCGGTCGAGTCAGCGGTCTTCATGCGGTCGTGTCATCGGTCGAGTCGAGGTTGACACGGCCCGTGTGGAATGTTACACGGACCGTGTAGATACTTCTAAATTCCAGATTCCTTCTCGATTTCGCCCGATTCCTGCAGAATAAAAATAACTTGCAGCAGTACCACATTCTATATATATTCAATTAATTATAACCGATTTTATAGATTAAAACACAGGTTTTGGTACGAATTTAAGGTCAAAATATAGATATGAATACGAGATATCATTTACCACTGTTGCGCCTCCTTTCTTTGGCACCACATGGAAATGACTCACCCATTCGCTGTCAGAAATCGGGTAGATAATACCTGCATCAAGAAGTTTAAAAATTTCTTTCTTCACTATCTCTTTCAGATTTGGGTTGAGCCTTCGTTGGTGTTCAATAGACGGCTTGTGATCATCTTCCAGTAAGATCCTATGCGAGCAGATAGACGGGTTGATTCCTTTCAGATCCCTGATTGAATATCCGATTGCGCCTCTGTGAATCTTCAGCTTCTCCAGAAGTTTGGCGGTTTGATCGGGGTTTAAACTTGCATTTACAATCACAGGAAAAGAGTTATTTGGACCGAGGAATTCATACCTGAGGGTGGCTGGAAGAGGCTTGAATTCAGGAGTCGGCCCCTCTGATTGGGCTTTGACGCAGTCCGCGTCAGGTGCACTCGGGTCGCGTGCGGACCCCACGTTGGTTTCATCCGATTCGCTTCCTCTAGTTTCCAGGCCTTGGGACTGTGGCACGCGACCCGCGTCCAAGTTCCTCCAGATCATCTGTTACCATGTCTGCTGCATAAACTGATTCTGAATCGATTGTTTCAACCTGCAACTCAGATAAATAATTAGCGTGTTCATTCATACGCTCATTGATTTGCGTAAGAAAGTAGTCCTCTGTCAAATCTGTTAAACATTCTTCGATCACATCTACTCGAAAACAAGATTCAGCTGGTAAAGGGTACTTCATGGCACGATCAATTTGGAATCGTACCTTTTCATCTCCTATGTTCAAGGTTAGTGTTCCTTGAAACACATCAATTATTGCACCTGTAGTTCTAAGAAAAGGTCGTCCCAGAATAATAGGGACTTCCTTATCCTCTTTCATTTCCAGAACAACAAAGTTAGCAGGTACATAGAATTTACCAACCTGAACTGGTACATCCTCCACTATACCAAGTGGAAGTCTTACCGAGGAGTTTGCTAGCTGTAAGGTCATTCGCGTAGGTCTGAGCTCACCTACTCCAATTCGATCGAAGATAGTGCGTGGCATCAGACTCACGCTGGCTCCCAAGTCGCATAGAGCCTTCTTGATCGTGGCTTTCCCTATAGTACAAGGAATAGAAAACTTACCAGGGTCTTCCAATTTGGGTGGTAGCTCGCTGCTTAGAATGGCACTGCACTGTTCAGTCAGTTTCACCGTCTCTTGCCCCCCCAAACTTCGCTTGTTGGATAGGATGTCCTTCAGGAATTTGACGTAGGTGGGCATTTGGGTCAAGGCCTCGGTGAATGGAATGGTAATATGCAATTGCTTGAGAACATTACAGAATTTGGTAAATTATGCATTCAATCTGGTCTCAGCTAGTCTTTGTGGGAAGGGTACAGGTGGCCGGTACGGTGGTGGTTTCTCGGCCCCCTTCTGTTTCTGATTCTCAGATTCGTTCGATGCGACCCGCGTGTCAGGGACGCGGCCCGCGTTCACAGGATTCTCAGAGTTTACTGCCGGTCGAGTTGCTTCAACGCGGCTTGAGTTCTCTCCTTCAGGAGATGACACGGGGTACGGGTCAGTGACGCGGCTCGCGTCGGATCAGAACAGTTTGGTCTGGTCTGTCGGTTTGGCTGGTCCCTCGTAATTGGTCCCACTTCGCAGTGTAGCCATCTTGATCTCTCCTCTGGGGTTGGGTTCTGGTTGGCTGGGAAGCTTTCCAGGTTGAGGTTGGCTTGAAGTGACTATGTGACTCAATTGTTCCAATAACTTATTCTGAGCAGTCATTTGAGCAGACATGGATTGCATATGTTCCCACATTATCTGGTTCATTTTTCCCTGTTCATGTGTGAAGTCATTCGCATAGGGAGCCATGTATGGTTTGGAAGGACCAAGTTGAGGTGCTCGGTTATTCTGATTGGGAAAGGAAGCATTCTGGTAGAAGTTCCTGTTGTTGTTATTGTTGTTGCCAGAAGGGTTGTTGAAGGAGTTGTTGAAGGGGGGTTTGGAAGAGTTGTTGAATGGCGCAGGGTTATTCTGTTTCCACCTCCAGTTTTGTTCCTCAATCAGATCTTTAGAATAGGATCGGCTGAAAGGAGGTTTTGGAAAAAAAAGATGGTTCACTGTTGAGAGAGTTGACCTGCTCGATCTCCTCATCAACTTGCGCCATTGGACAATGCTCATAAGCATGCCCCTCATCTCCACACATGACACAGGCTTGTGGCTGCTGTTCAACTGGCTTCACAGTCAACTTTTCGACTGCCTTTTGCAAGCATCTAGCTCGGTGGTCAGAGCAGTGATTTGATCAACTTCAAATTTGCTGCCACCTCTAGGTCGGGAGTTGTCTCGGCCGGACCACTGCTGGTTTTGTGCCATGTTGTCGATCAGATCCATAACATCCTGAGGTTCCCTTGACATAAGTGCTCCACCTGCAACAGCATCAATAGAGGTACGAGTGCTCTCAGTCAAACCATCATAAAAAGTCTGGATAAGAAACCAGTCAGGTATACCATGGTGTGGACAAGAGTATTGTAATTCCCTAAACCTTTCCCATGCCTAATTTAGGGGTTCATCAGACCTTTGTCTAAAACTGGTCAATTAGGTCCTAACCTTTGCAGTTCTTTTGTGAGGGAAAAACCTAGTAGAAATAGTTTTGATAAATCCCTCCAATTGGTAATAGAATCTCTAGGTAATGAACCCAACCATTTCTTGGCCCTATCCCTAAGAGTGAAAGGAAATAAAGCGAGTTTAGTGTAATCAGCTGTTGCCCCATTAGTCTTAATGGTGGTACAGCATTCCAGAAACGTTTGGAGATAGGTATGTGGATCCTCATGATCCAAACCATGGAAGGTGTTCTGCTTCACGATGTTGATAACTCCCGGATTGAAATTCGGTTGTTGCCCAGGAACTCTTGGTAGCCTAATGGCGCCTCTCACATCTCCAGCTCGAGGCACATTGAACTCTCGCAAGGTCTTTGGCTCGAAGTTGTCCATGTCCTCATCGTCAGTCAGACCTACTTCCGCTTCTCTAGCTTCTCTTTCTTTGTCCTCTCTTTCCTTGGCTTCTCTTTCCCTGGCTTCTCTTTCTGCGTCATTCATCCTTGCTAGCCTCGGGTTTTCAGAGCTCACAAATTCTGTCTCTTCAACGCGGATCGCGTCTGTTGTGATACGGGTAGCGTCCACTGGGACACTGGTCGCGTAGACTGGGGTGCGGGTCGCGTCAAGAGGCGGTTGTGCAGGAATAGCGGCGTCCAGAGGAGTTTGGTCAGAAAGTGGTCCCTTGCTCCTCAGTTGGTAGTCACTCGTGGGAGGTGGTACGTATGCCAGTTTTCCTGAGAGAGAGAAAAAAATAAAAGAAAAGATACAGATTAAAATCTAGATTAACTAAAATAAGCAAAATTCCAGAAAATAAATGATGCCGTCCCCGGCAACGGCGCGAAAAACTTGTTACACCAAAAAGGTATAGTACAAAGTTTCAGTACAGCAAGCTATACCTTTTAACCTTAAATACGCTCTTCGGTTCAAATTGCAAGTGTACAATCCTATCGAATAGTATATTGTCGGGTATCGATCCACAGGACGGTTCAATTCTAAACTGGACTTTTACCTAAATTAGTTAGGTACTAGAAGTGAGAAAAGTTTGGTTTGGTTTATTTAATTTCCTAATCAATTCAATTGTAAAGATAAAAGACAGTAAATAAGTTTGGTTTTAATTCAGATATAAAAGGCATTTCCAGGGTTTCAGATTTCATCTTCAACTCTGCCTCTCAGTACCCGACGCGGGCCGCATCATATCTAACGCGGGTCGCATGGCCCTCGAGTGAATACAGCACGTGTCTGTTTCTGCGTTGTTTCTTTATGTAAGGATCTACTGATCGTACCTAATGTTCCTAAACCTCAACTCTTGTTTATTGGCTTAATAAACTTGGTAACGGAAATGCAATTTCGCCTTCTTAGGTTTCCAACCTTAAACTCACGTTTATTGGTATTCTACCTAAGTTATTTGTTCGGTTTACTAAAGGTATCCATTATCTTACGATTAATAGAAAAGTTCACCTCACAGTTACTATTTGGTCTTGAAAACCTACCTCAAATACTTGGTCTGGTTGAAAGAAACATCAAGGCTAAAGTACTAGAAAAGATGCTATCGACATCTAACAGTAAACAACGAGAATCATTCAATCACTTTCAACCAAGCAATTAAAATACTACTCGAATCAAATAAACACAAACATTCAACACAGATTCAAACAACATACATAATAAAACAGAGTATCCGACTACGTCATAACCCTAGAAACTAATAAACTATTCAGACATAATCAAAAAACAAATAAAACAAATGATAAAAGAATTGTTCATGACAAAACCCGAAGAACAAAGAAGATCCGTGAAGAAACTTTCGTCTTTTCGCTTCTCGACTTCGTCTCCAAGCTAGCCGTCAAGTCCAAAACCTAGAATTTGCTCTCTTATTCTCTAAAATGCAGAATCCCCCCGTTTGTAGTAAGGAATCCCGTAATATAGCCATTTTGACCGACCTTTCCTTTATTGAGCCTCTATTTCCATTTCTGTTATGTTTCCGGAATAGGCGGACGTGACCCGCGTCAGATGTGACGCGACCTGCGTGTCTGTGTTTCTCAAGGAGTTGATGAGTGTCGCGTTTGTGGTCGCGTCGGGGCATGATGCGACCCGCGTCGGGAGTGACGCGGCCCGCGTGAAGACCTTCAGTCTTCACAATATTCCTGATTTCGCCTGTTTTCTGCAAAATAAGAATAAAAACAGCAGCAGTACCACATTCTATAGATATTCGATGTAATGGACACGATTTGGTAGTTTAAAACACAGATTTTGGTACAGAAATTGGTCAGTTTTATAGATCAAATAACGAGACATCAGACACCCCAATCATACTATACGATAGAATCATACGCTTGAGATATGAACGTAAGTGGAAATTAGGGTTTATAAATCTTTAAAAGTAGTAGTATCATTTTCGACTCATCCTTGTTCAATAATTGTTCAGATCCAGTTTGTATAGAAGAATTAATTTGAATATGAACCGAACTTCGAGCCTTGTTCGGATTATAGCCCATTCAATAGTAATTTAAAAACTGTTTAGCCCGTTTGTTCATGGGCTATCTTGTCCAATTAGCAGCCCTACCCAAATACCAGCCTCTCCACACCATTCCTATTCCTATTGCGCCTTGGGAGGATGTGAATATGGATTTTATCATGGGGTTGCCACAAACTCAATGAAGCAAAGATTTATTATGGTAGTGATAGATCGGTTCTCTAACATGACTCACTTTGTGCCTTGTTCTAAGATAATGCATGCAAATAATGTGGCATATTTATACTTCAGAGAGACATTAAAGTTACTTGGTATTCCCAAAACTGTAACATTTGATCGTGACCCGAAGTTTGTTGAGCATTTTTGGCAGTCTTTGGAGGAAGATGGGAACAAAACTGTAATTTAGTTCAATTTATCATCTACAAACGGTCGGGCAAAATGAGATGTTAAATCATAGTTTGGGCAACTTATTGAGGAGTTTGGTGGGAGAAAACAGTCTGTGCTAGAATCTTGTTCTTCCCCTAGTTGAATTTGCTTACAACTAGTTTTGCAGCGAAACAACCGGTAAAAGTCTATTTGAAGTTTTGTATGGGCGTAATCCGACCAACCCACTTGATCTTGTATCTTTGCCAATAAATCAGAGTTATTGATCACTTAAAAGAGAGCGATATGTTATCTTTTAAAATTTATAAACACAGAAATGCTATCAGTTCGGAACGCAAGCGCACAATCCTTATCGAGTAGTATAATCGAGGTCGATCCACAGGGAATATTGGTCTACAGTCTTGAGCGATCAAATCACAATATTTCGAAAGGCTAGACAAAATCTGAAAATTAAGAGTTGGAATTGTGATCAATGTAAATTTGGCAACAATTAAAAGTAATTAAAATAAAGATAGAGATGAGAATTCCTAGGGTTTCAGCACACCATAGCTACTCAATCCACTTTGATATTCTACTTCTGTCGGGTCTGATTTCCTGTTGTTGTTTATAGAAGACACTACATAGGACACTGCGAGTCACTTACGCAAATGACGGGACTTCCATCGAGATACTACATAGGATACTGCGAGTTATTTTACGCAAATGACAGATCTCTAAATACACAAGTTACTACATAGGACACTGCGAGTTATCTTACGCAAATGACAGAACTTGATTTGCATTTTGTGGTTCTGATTTATGATTTTCCCGCGAAGGTTTTCTTCACATAAATCTAATGGCTCCCAACGAGGCTGACTCGTCCATCATAGTTTTTCTACCAATAAAGTACTGTCACTACCCTAGGATTAAACTAGATCATCGAAATCAGGTGAAGGTAGAATAAATTGTAATAGCATTTCAATCAACAACAAGAAATCATAATCAACAGAAAATATATATATCAAAGCATCATTAGTAACAAGGTTTACTGCCTAGCCCCTAAGAAACGAACTTAGCCGCGGAACGACATCATTACAACACTCCTCTCTTTCTCACTTCAATCAAATCTAATCCTAATTACCAAAATTTGCCAAGATACTTCTTCTTCTGTCTAGGGGGTTTTATATAGGAGTGAGGGGACGTCTGGAGATGAGTGGAGGCCAAGAAACACGGTCTGGACACGCTTGTAGCAGTTATTCCCCAAAAGGTGCCTCTGGTTACGGACCGTATTGGCTGATACGGTCCATATTCACACCTTTTCGTCCATATTCACACCTTTTCGCTGAGGGGTTTAATGCATATCATGCTATCTCCTGGTCCGTATCCGGCTAGGTCTGTATCAACTAATACGTACCGTAACAGAGCATTAGTCGATGAGCATCACTTATCCGATTGACCTGATTCTTGCTCCATTTGATGTGAAATAGTCCCAAAACCTGTTTTCTGCAATAAAACATAAAGAAAGGTGACAGTAGCCTTTTTATCTAATTAATTAAACATAAGTGCGAGATAATATGCAAACCTAAGCCAAAACCCTACGCAATTCATCATCATTTTGACTCTGATCACGCCTCCCAACTTGAATTGTTGCTTGTCCTCAAGCAGCAACAACCCAGCTAGTCAAAGTTCCGTTCTAAGTTAAACCATACAATCTCAAGGACTTGTTTTAAATTAAACTAAAACTTGGGCTTGGTACAATTGTCATGACATTAAAAATTTAGAACCTCAAAAATATTCATGACCTCTCCCTTGAACAATTTATTCACCCCATGATTGAACTCATTGTGCATTCCTTAGAAAAATTATTATCGAACAATTCACTTTACAAATATCCTTAAATTCGAGAGTATCAATTTCCCCTTTAATTATAAACAGATCCCTTCTAATCAATAGGAATTCTAATAATATAAATTTTGATTTTTCTTCCTAATTGATTGGAGAAAAGTATGACAACTAAGTGTGTTGGTACTTGTGACGATTTTTGAAAAATTAGATATGCACAAAATTTAAAATTTGGGAGGTTTTGTCAAGCCTATTGGTAACTAGTCTTGCGTAGGCACCCGTACTCTTTTTATCATCCATCTTTTATTCTATTTTATTCTTTTTTTGAATTTTTCTATTTTTTTGGATTTTTCTCATTTCTGATTTTTTTTTGTATTTTTCTGTTTTTCTGAAAATTAAAAATTTGCACAAGTAAATATTTTTGTATCACAAGTAACATGATTACACGCAATTTCAAGTATTCATTCATACAAGGAATTATTGCATAGTTTTGCTAGGGGTCTATCTATAATAAATGGGTATTCTAGAACACTCTCAGACTTAAAAGACTTTACAAAAATAAATCATTCAACAATAAAAATTCTAAAGTTTTGCGGTTTTGGTCAACATTCATGGTTAGCAATTGATTGTTCAGTTTTGAGATCACTAATTACTTTTAAAAATTCTGAATTTTGTATCATGACCAATTGTCTAAACCCTAGCCTAACTCAATTCAAAACAATTTCTTATTTGATTATCCTACTCATACGGAAATTAAAATTGCAAGCTAGCTAAAAAGCTCAACCAATCATTCTAGGATTTTCGGTAAAGCCTCCAATCCTAGTCAAAAATTGAGTAAAACTACTAGCATCTAAAAGAAAATAAAAATGCGAATTTTTTTAAAGATACATGGTCAATTTACCTCTTACCCCCCGAATAAAATTGAGCATTGTCCCCAATGCTCGAGAGATAAAAGTAAAGGAAGTATAAAGTAAAATGATCGAGGGAAATATACAACTCACTGCACCTCAATCCTGAGGTGGTGGAGGTGGTGGTGGGCGATGGATCTCCTTGTAGAATGATGGGTCGAAGAGTCCATAAGGTGGTGGCTGGTACTGAAATTTGGAGTCGAGGGCGAACTGATAGTACTACTGGTTGAGGTAGCGCACTTGCTGGATCTCGCGCTTACCCTCGTCTACGCTCCTCCTGATCTCCTCCATGCTGTTGCGGACTTGATCAACCTCTTGTTGTAGTGAAGTGAGGTCTTGCTCATTCCGCTTGCTGCTCTCTCGCGAGTGTGTGGCGAGATCTTTAAAATTCAAGTTCATCCATTGTACTGCCTGGATGAACTGATCATATTCGCTTGTAGGGGCATCAGATGGTGCCGCCCCTGAAGACTTGCCTCTAGCGGTCGCTGCGCCTGCTCTCATGCGCTCATCAAAATATGTCTCCTCCTCGAGTCTCCGTTGTCTCTCAGTATTTGCCTAGTTTTGCAACTCAGCCTCTCTTTCAATTGTCTCAATGTAGTCCTGAGGTGGCTGATATGTTGGGCTCGCAGTACGTGCCACTTTCTAAGAGGACCTACTTCGGAGATTGAGATGTGTGAAGGGGAATTGGAGGCTTCTTTTCGGTGTGATGTAGAAGTAGGGTCCTGGGTAGTGGCCGCTGATAATTCTCATGGCTTGGAGGCATGGGATATCGAGATGCTTGAGTCCACTTGCCTCTTGGAGTGTCGATCGGAAGATCGAGATGTGTTGCCAGAATTGTCGCCACGAACCCGATAGAGATGCTACCACCGGGCTTTTTGGCATTTGCGACTTCTTGGATGTGCTCTGGAGGAAGTCTCGCTTATTGTGAAGATGAAATTGGCGAAGGCTGTTTGCAAGAGGCGGACTTGCGGGTGGATGAGCCTGCTTCCCGGTCATATTTTGTTCTGGTTATCCTCCGCAGTGTTGTACTAGAACTCTCGGCAATACGCATTACTCTTGAATATGGACCGTATTGGGCAATACGGACCGAATTCGCTACTTGTTTTCTTTCCTCTCCGTCCATCAGCCCCGTATCTATTGACTTGGTCTGTATTGGTTGATACGGACCGTACCAAGGGCTATTTTTTGTCTTTTCCAATGTTTTTCACTGAGCCCTTCCTCCAACATGTTTACGAGTTGCTTGTCTGGGGGTTTGCCTTCAATGCGATATGTGGTCTTGTTGTTGTCGCCTTTTTCGAAGAGTTCGATTGTGAATTTCTTTCGTATCATCTTCCCTTCTTTGTTGTTTGATGTTCGTGGTCCGGGATCGAATACCGGACTCATGTTGAGCATTGAGTCAACCTCATCTAGTTTTTGAGAAATCGCATTCAGTTCTTCGCGGAGGTTCTTGATTAGTGCAAGGGCTAAGAAAGAGTAATTCCTGCTGTTAGCGATATGAGGGCTCTCCTTTCGATTATCAGTTTGTGTTGTCTCGGAGGTTGGATGATTTTGACTGTCTTGTATGTTGAACAGTCTCTCCATCTCTACTACGCACATCACTTCCCTGATATTTTCTAGTTTACCCAACCGCAATTCATCGTTGCCAGACTCGCCCACTGTTTCCAAGCTGTAAACAAGATTGATGTCAGGAGGGATCTCAAAGGTTTCATTCATGTTGTAGATCATCTTGTCTTCTCCAACATTTAATGGAATCTTCCTATTCTTAACATCAATCATTGCTCCACATGTGGCAAGGAATGGCCTTCCAAGGATGATTGAAATTTGCTTATCTTCTTCCATATCGACTACCACGAAATATGCTGGTATCCAAAATTTTCCAACTTTGATTGGGACATCTAGCATCACTCCTTCAGGATATCGAATTGATCGGTCAGCCAATTGCAATGAAATTTGTGTTGGTGAGAGTTCTCCACAGCCCAATTTGTCAAATACCGCATTTGGCATTAAACTCACACTTGCTCCCAAGTCACATAAAACTCTCTTAAAATCTGTTATGCCTATAGTGCATGGAATTGAGAAGCTTCCCGAATCTTTCAACTTTGCTGGTAATTTGCTTTGCACAATCGCACTACATTCCAGGTTGAGGATTCTTGGAGTCTGCTGCGATTTGAAAGTATCTCCTTTAGAAATTTAACATACTAGGGTATGATTGCAACTCCCTCGGTGAAGGGGATAGTGACTTGTAGTTGCTTGAGCGTCTCCATGAATCTCGCGAATTGTGGCTCTATCTTGTGCTTGGCAGGCCTTTGAGGGAATGGCAGAGGTGGCTTGTAGGGTGGTGGTGCGATGTATTCAGTTTCGGGTTGTCGTTCGTCTCCACCTACAGTGTCATTCTGCTCCTGAATAGGGTCTGCTTGCATTTTGAATACGGGCAGCTCTGGTTGTTGCGACTCGTATTCCTCGAAATGTGGTGGCTCTGCATGTGTCTCAATTGGAGTTAGATCGAGCATTGGAGGTCCTTTATAAGCTGTGCCGCTCCTTAACGTGATGCTTTGACAAGTCTCTCTTGGATTTTCTTCCGGTTGACCCGGAAGTTTTCCTTTTTCGCGTGTGATATTTGAGAGTTCTTTTGTCATTTTGGAGGTGTGGTCCACTAAGGTTGTGATTTCAACGTTCATCTTGTCTTGCTTCTCCAGGAGTCTCTCCAATAGTGATGTGATGTCAGATTGCTGTGATTGGTTGTACTGCCTCGGTTGGTAACATGGTTGATAATTGTTGTATCTTGGCTGGTAATTGGGTTGTGATTGGTAGTTCTGTTGAGGTACAGCGGGTCTTTGGTTGTTTGCGTATGAGTGATTTGGATGATTTCGGTTGTTCGGATGGTACGAATTGTAGGCGGGCTGAGGTCGAAAGCTGTTGTCAATGACATTTACTTGCTCTGTTTCATCCTCAGTTTCCATCACATTCGTACATTCGTTCATCTCATGTGCTCCTCCACAATAACAACATGCTGTTGCGGCATTGACTGCTGCTACCGTTCGCTGCTTGGTCTGCTTGTTGAGTACTAGTTGCAATGCATCAATCTTTGCGCTTAGCATGGCTATTTCATGAACTCTGTGCATGCCAGGTGTTGGGGTTGGCTTCTTGCGCTCAGGGATCCAGTAGTGTTGGTTGATTGCAATCTCTTCAATTAGGTTGTAAGCCTCGTCAGGTTCCTTGTTCATGATTACGTCTCCTGCGGAAGCATAAATAGACAACATCTGTAGGGTTTAGACCATTATAAAAAGTTTAAACAATCAGCCATCTTTCTAGACCATGATGTGGACAACACCTTAACATATCCTTATATCTATCCCATGCTTTACACAATTCACCATCTCTTTGTTCAAAATTAGTAATTGCACTTCTGAATCTTGAAGTTTTAGATGGTGAAAAATATTTTGCAATAAACACATTAAACAATTAGTCCCAAGTTTGAATGGAATTGGCCGGTAAGGAAAATAACCATGCTCTTGCTTTATCTTTTAATGAGAATTGAAATAGCCTTAGCCTGATTGCTTCATCGGTAACTCTGTTGATCTTTATTGTCTCGCATATCCCAAGAAAAATTGATAAGTGAAGATGTGGATCTTCGCTTGGAAATCCTCCAAATTGCTGTTGCGAAACCATATTGATGAGAGCAGGCTTGATCTCAAAATTACGGTTCGTAACTGTCGGTGGGTTTATGGTTGAGTTAGGATCATTAGCGCGCGGTACGTAATCGTCTCGTAAAAGTCTGGGTCTCGCTGCATTCTGAATTCCATTATCACCATTGCCTTCTTGTCCGTTTTGATTGTTGAATGGTGGATTGTTGTGAATCTGTTCGTTCGGTGGGTTTTCCATATTGACTGAATCTAAGACTTCTTTAATTTCAAAGTAACTTGAGGGAGGACTATGGTTGGTCCTGATCGGTGATGGGGAAGCGAATTGTCCTCTCCTACTTGCAATCCTCAGGGATATCTGTAAGGATGATTTGGCCAGCGTGCAGTATCCTAAGAAACAAAAATAAAATCTGAAAACTAAACTAAAAATTGAAAAATAAAATAAAAAGAAAAAGAAAAACGAAATTGAAAATAAAATTGAAAAGAAGAAAGTAAAAATGCAGAAAATTAAAAATCTAGGCGTCTCTAATTGATTGGATTCAATGGTCAAAGCAAGGGCGTCTCGCGAGGCCTTGCACAATAAACAGTTATTCCCCAGCAACGACACCAAAAACCTTGATCACTCAAAAAAGAGCGATGTTATCTTTTAAAATTTATAAACTCAGAAATGCTATCGGTTCGGATCGCAAGCGCACAATCCTTATCGAGTAGTATAATCGAGGTCGATTCACAGGAAATATTGGTCTACAGTCTTGAGCGATCAAATCACAATCTTTCGAAAGGCTAGACAAAATCTGAAAATTAAGAGTTGGAATTGTGATCAATGTAAATTTGGCAACAATTAAAAGTAATTAAAATAAAGATAGAGATGAGAATTCCTAGGGTTTCGGCACACCATTGCTACTCAATCCACTTTGATATTCTACTTCTGTCGGGTCTGATTTTCTGTTGTTGTTTATGGAAGACACTACATAGGACAATGCGAGTCACTTACACAAATGACGGGACTTCCATCGAGATACTACATAGGACACTGCGAGTTATCTTATGTAAATGACAGATCTCTAAATACACAAGTTACTACATAGGACACTGCGAGTTATCTTACGCAAATGACAGAACTTGGTTTGCGTTTTGTGGTTCTGATTTCTGGTTTCCCCGCAAAGGTTTTCTTCACATAAATCTAATGACTCCCAACGAGGCTGACTCGTCCATCATAGTTTTTCTACCAATAAAGTACTGTCACTACCCTAAGATTAAATTAGATCATCGAAATCAGGTGAAGGGAGAATAAATTGCAAAAACATTTCAATCAACAACAAGAAATTATAATCAACAAAAAATATATATATATCAAAGCATCATGAGTAACAAGGTTCACTGCCTAGCCCCTAAGAAAAGAACTTAGCCGCGGAACGACATCATTACAACACTCCTCTCTTTCTCATTTCAATCAAATCTAACCCTAATTACCAAAATTTACCAAGATACTTCTTCTTCTGTACATGGGGCTTTATATAGGAGTGAGGGGACGTCTGGAGATGAGTGGAGGCCAAGAAACACGGTCTGGACATGCTTGTAGCAGTTATTCCCCAAAAGGCGCCTCTGGTTACGGACCGTATTGGCTGATACAGTCCGTATTCACACCTTGTTGCTGAGGAGTTTAATGCGTATCATGCTATCTCCTGGTCTGTATCTGGCTAGGTCCGTATCAACTAATACGGACCGTAATAGAGCCTTAGTCGATGAGCGTCGCTTATCCGATTGACCTGATTCTTGCTCCATTTGATGTGAAATAGTCCCAAAACCTGTTTTCTGCAATAAAACATAAAGGAAGGTGACAGTAGCCTTATTCTCTAATTAATTAAACATAAGTGCGAGATAATATGCAAAACCTAAGCGAAAACCCTACGCAATTCATCATCATTTTGACTCTAATCAGTTATAGTGCAGATGCGGATGAGCATACTAAAGTCATTAAAAAGTTGCATGAGCAAGATAGAATGCGAATTCACAAATAAAACCAGAAGTTTGCAAAACAAGCATTATAGGGCTCAAATTTTCAAAGAAGGATATCTTGTTTGGGTGCATTTGTTCAAGGAGTGCTTTCCACCTGGTCGCCATGCTAAGCTCAAACAACATGGTAGTCGACCATTTAAGATCGTGCGATGCATGCGAGACAATGCATAAAAAGTGGAGCTGTAACGAGAATTTGGAGTATCATTTACATTCAATGTGAAAGACCTTCAACCATATTTTGGAGAAAATGAGCCGAATTCATAGGCGAGTTCTTTTCAACCGAGAGAGAATGACACTGTCCAAGATGAGTCAAATGAAAAACGAGCTGCAGAAGTAACAGTTAAAGCATCCAAAACCGCCATTAAGTGAGATAGCCACAATTGTTGTTGAAAATTAATTCAAATTGATTAGAGCATGTACGAATCAGTTTTTACCAGCATAAAAACTACAATGGGTTATGTTAGGCATTGGTTATTTTAAGCATAGTTATTTTAGGACTAGTTAGCATAGTGGTTAGCTATTTTTAGCATGTTTTGTAATGGGTGCTTAATTTAGGCAAGTTGTGGGTGTTTATTTTAGGAACATTGTAATTGAGTAAGAGAGAAAGGAAATGAAGTGTTGTTTCTGTTCAGAAAAATATTATTCTCTCTTTAATCTTTTGCATACTGGCACAAAGCAGTGCAGTATTGCTGAGTTTATCACAACAAAATAGTATCAAAGCCGAAGGTTCAGTGTGACAAGAAATTGATGGTAGAGTCGATTGGTTGGCAACTTTGAAGAATTGCAACAACAACAACCGCTAAAGAAGCATTGACAACCTTTGAAGACGACATTTCAGGGTAGTTCTCGAGTTGTGGCTATCAAACTGCAAGGCCTAAGTCGATATTTTGAGACGCTGCACATGAAAACATAAAAATTAGTGCATATTTTCTATTAAGAATCATTATCATTGTCATCCAAATTCGAGCATATAGAGGCAATATCTCAGAGCAAACCATGGTGGCAAAGGTGCAGAAGCGTAGCACCAAATTTTGATCACGTGGTGGCAACAATTGAAGAATCAAAGGATCTTTCAACCTATTTCTTTGATGAACTGATGGGATCATTGCAGACCCATAAAGCGAAATCTAGATCAGAGGAGAAAGGTGATGAAAGGGCGTTCTACAGAAAGGGTGAGTCCTCTCCAGGCAAAGGTGGACGTGGCCATTGTAGATTTACCGAGTTCTTGTTTCAGCACGACATAAAAGATGTCCAGTGCTTCCACTACAAAAGATATAGGTATCTGCAAGCCGATTGTTTTAGAAAACAAAGGGAAGAACAACAAGCATGCTTTGAAGAAGAAAAGAAAGAGCAACCCACGCTTTTCATGGCATATGAAGAAGGTGGAAGGCAAAGATCCACAACCTTTGAAGAAGCAGCAGGAAATGAAACATGGCATCAAGCATTGCAAGAAGAATTGGTAGCAGCAGGAACAATGGAGATCAAGCGTGCAAGTTATGAAGAACAGAAGGCTGACATTTTGCTGAAGGCATTGACAAGAGAAAAATTTGAAGAATTCAAAATCAAACCTGGTATAATCAATTTTGAATTAAGGGGGAGTGTTGAAAATCAATTCAAATTGATTAGAGCATGTACGAATCAGTTTTTACCAGCATAAAAACTGCATGGGTTATGTTAGGCATTGGTTATTTTAAGCATAGTTATTTTAGGACTAGTTAGCATAGTGGTTAGCTATTTTTAGCATGTTTTGTAGTGGGTGCTTAATTTAGGCAAGTTGTGGGTGTTTATTTTAGGAACATTGTATTGCTTTAAATACTGCATAACTCTATGTAATTGAGTAAAAGAGAAAGGAAATGAAGCGTTGTTTCTGTTCAGAAAAAATATTATTCTCTCTTTAATCTTTTGCATACTGGCACAAAACAGTGCAGTATTTGTTTTTTTGAAAGCTTGGTAGAGACTACCAAGATTGAATTAGTAAGAGTGTTTACAACCACAATTCCTACATTTTACATCAATTGCTATTGTATAGTATCAATGCCCCTGTTTAAATCTCCCCTCTGCCTTCCACAATATCATAACCGCAGCTGTGCATTTTCTCTTGCTCTATTCGCCACCAGCCACGCCGGCAGTTTTGAGTTCCTGAAAATCACTTCATTCCTCTGCCGCCATAACGACTATAGTACTGACATCACTCTTGTGACCCAAATTCTCTTCTGTATGCCGGATGCAGTGTACAACTGCCTTGAATTCTCCGAAGTACCTTGTAGTGTGTCTTCAACGCTAATTAGATCTCTGAATTTACCCCATACTTGTTGAGCTTTGGAACAGTGAAAGAACAAATGATGGGATGTTTCAAGGTCACAATCATCACACATAACACATCCAGGCTCATAATTTATTCCTCTTAGTTGCATAACTTAATGAGTTAAGATTCGATTACACAACAAAAGGAATATAAAGATTTTCACCTTGGTAGGTGCAGCAGCCTCCCATATTTCCATGAAGTTCCAGCTAGTTTTACCTGCTATTACTGAGTTTATCACAACAATTGTTTGACACGTCTCATTATTTTTGCCATAACTTCTTCATACGAGCTCCTATTAATGTGATTTAAAGTTATGTGGAAATCTCAAAACATGCTCCACAACTTTCATGTTACACGGTTCTCACTACTACAAAAAAAGAGATTGCACACGGACATAAATGGAGGAGCTACACGGATTTCCTGCCGTGTGGGCTGTGAAGGTGTACGAATCGGTAAATAATTACACATAGATATTTACCCGTGTGTGATTGTAATGATTTCTATACGGATTACTTTATAAACAGCCATGTACGAACACCTGCCTGTGTCGCTCTCCATATAACCGAGCTACACAGATATTACCTAAACATCCATGTACAATTCCTCTTTCTACACGGACTTTTACTTTTATATCTGTGTAGCTCTTCTCTTTCTACACAGACTTTTAACTAAATATCCGTGTAGCTCTCTTAACTATCCTACACGGACATTTATACAATAATCCGTGTACAAATATATTCCTACACGGATTATTTGATAAATGTCCGTGTAGGAAACAATCCTACACTGACATTTATCAAATAATCCGTGTAGAAATGTGTTCGTGCACGTATTATTTTATAAATTACTCTTCTTACACGGACTTTTGTTAAATATCCGTGTAGGATTGTCTTATATATTTTTTTTTGTTTTTTTGTATTTGGCTAGCCTTCTGTTTTGCTAGCCAGTATTTAAATTTTTCAGATAGCAATTTAAAATTCATGTACACTAAATTATACAAATTATACAAATCCATATTTAGCATTACAAAATTATACAAATCCATATTTATCATTACAAAATTCTAATCGAAACCACCTTGCCCACATACATCTAACATCGTCGATCTGCTCCTTGGTGTAATACGTCTGCTTTGCTCCATACTACAATTATAATTTGGTATTAGTTAGTAACAAGAAAAGGTAGATGCAAGACACTCGCAAATATCAATTGCTATTAATAAACTGAAAATTATAAGTAAGCACAATATGAAAATATCAACATATATAACAAAAAAGCATAAAAGCATAAAAGCATCAACATATATAACAAAAAAAAGCATAAAAGCATAAAAACATCAACATATATACATATTGCCTTTTGTACACATTGTTACACCAAAAGGTATAGTATAAAGTTTCAGTACAGTAAACTGTACCTTTTAAACCTTAAATACACTTTCGGTTCAGACTACAAGTGCACAGTTCTATCGCGTAGTATATTATCGGGTATCGATCACAGGGACGGTTTGACAATTACCGGACTTTACTTAAACTACAGAGATTCTAGAAGTCTGCAAAGGTTGTTTGGGGGTATTTAGCGTCCTAACAGTTCAATAACAGAATTCAAAACAATAAAGAAATTTTTAGATTTGTTTTCAATTAATAAAAAGGGTTTCCAGGGTTTCTGACTTCGTTTCAGTTTAGTCCCAAGGTGAACGGCCCGCACACTTTCATGTACGGTCCGTACGGAACCTCGAGTTGATACAGCAGCTACTGTTTCTGTGTCGATTCTTTTGTTTAGGGTTTCTATTGACCATACCTAAATTCCTAATCCGCAACTGTCGCTTGTTGGCCTAATAATCCGATACAGAATTCAAATACTCCCCTCTTAGGATCCTTAAATCTCAACTTTCGCTTATTGGCTTAATTTTCCTAAGTGACTTGTCGGTTTACTAAAGGTATCCAAGGTCTTTCGACTCGAGAAAAGTTTCGCCTTTCGGGTACTTCTTGGTTTCATCTTTCGGCTCACAAACTTACCTCATGTACTTAGTTCAGTTGGTTTAAATGTCATAGCCTTGGAACCTAACATCTAGATGTGCGCATTCATCTAACAGGTTGACCAATCAATTCATGCAAGCACAAACCAAGCAATTGAAATACTACTCAACAAGTAAAATCAAAAGCATTCAACACAAATCCATGTAGCTAGCGAATAAAACTAAACATGAAACTACATCATAACCCTAGAAACAAAGTAATTTAGCCTAACATGTTCCAAGCCTAGCCGTCTCTTCCCCACCCTAGAGCCAGAGATTTCCCCTTTTAGATCTGGAATATCCTCTTTATTGCCCAAAATCGCATCTTAAAGCCTTTCCTTTTCAACCTCCCCAGTTGGCATCTGTTTCCATCGCCAGTCTGGATTTTCAGATTTTCTGTGTACGACCGCACACAAATGTGTATTGTATGCCTGTGTTGTAGAGATTTAGCCTCTTGCGTGAAACTCTCTGTGTGGTTGGGCCGTTAAGGTACGGTCCACATAAGAAGGTACACGGACCGTATATAAACCTTCGAATTCCAGATTCTTCCTCGGTTTCGCCCGTTTTATGCAAAGTAAGAACAAATGCGCAGCAGTGTCACATTCTATAGATATTCAATGAAATAAACACGATTTGACAGTTTTAGGCACATGTTTTGGTACAAAGTTTGGTCGGAATATAGATAAGAAAGCGAGATATCACACATGCAATCCCATGTGATCCATATAACACATACTCCTTAAGATCCAATACAATGTTTGTATAAAAGTTATGTCCTTACCACTTAGTAACCACGTGATCAAAGCAAGAAGCTGATTTTTATCAGCTATGATGAGAAGTCCAAGGCGTATAATCTCTATGATCCTATTACTAAAAAGATACATGTGAGTTGTGATGTGCAGGTTAATGAAGAAGGCATGTGGAATTGGAGTTCTATTGAGGAGATGTCACATGAAGAGATGAAAAAGGCGACATCGACAATCACAACAACAACATCAATACAAGCTGAAACTTGTTCGCCATTATCGGACAATGAAGATGAACCGAGAACACCAAAAACAAGAAGCTTGAGAGATCTTTATGAGGTGACAGAAGAATTGCATTTGGTGTGTCTTTTGGCGGATGCGGAAGACATCACATTCGAGCAAGCTGCTAAAGATGAAAGATGGCAAGCCACAATGCAAGAGGAGATGAATGCTATTGTGAAGAATGATACTTGGGAACTTGCGACGTTACCCGAGGGTCATAAGCCCATTGGTGTGAAGTGGGTTTATAAGAAGAAGATGAATGCACAAGGTGAGATAGAAAGATACCAGGCGAGATTAGTAGCGAACGGATACAAGCAAAAAGTTGGGATTGATTATGAAGAGTTGTTTGCCCCGGTTGCAAGAATGGATACACTTTGACTACTAATTCGTTGGTGGCTCAAAACAAATGGAGTATTTTCCAATGGATGTCAAATCAGCATTCTTAAATGGAGTACTTGAAAAAGAGGTCTACATCGAACAATCTCTTGGATACATAAAAGAAGGTAAAGAAAATTCGGTGTTAAAATTGAAGAAGGCGTTGTACGGGTTGAAGCAAGCATCAAGAGCTTGGAATACCCGAATTGATACATATTTCAAGGAGCATGGATTTGTGCAATGTCCATACGAGCATGCGTTATATGTGAAGGTACGAAAAAATGATATTTTATTTGTGGCATTGTATGTTGATGATTTGATTTTTTCGGGAAATAATTTGGACATGATTGAGAAGTTCAAGTTGGAAATGACAAAGGAGTTTGAGATGACCGATTTGGGTCATATGTCATATTTTCTCGGGTTAGAAGTGAATCAAGATGAATCTGGAATTTTTGTGTCTCAAGAGGCATATGCTAAGGAGATTTTAAAAAGGTTTAAAATGGAGGATTGTAATCCCGTTAGCACTCCGGTTGAGAGTGGTACAAAATTGTCCCGATATGATGAAAGCAAGACGGTTGACACAACTTTATATAGAAGTTTGGTTGGAAGTTTGTATTACCTCACATGCACAAGGCCGGATATAGCATATGGAGTCAGCTTGGTGAGCCGATATATGGAGGAGCGAAAAATGACACATTGGAAAGCCATAAAACGAATTCTTCGTTACATTAAAGGTACACTATCTCATGACTTATTTTATTATTGTACTAATGAGTTTGATCTTGTTGGATATTCCGATAGTGCTTAGTGTGGAGATGTGGACGATAAAAAGAGCACTTCGGGTTTTGTATTTTTCAACGGAAGCACGGCATTTACATGGTTCTCAAAGAAACAACCGATTGTTACTTTATCAACATGTGAAGCGGAATATGTTGCCAAAACTCTTGGTTATGATCTAGTTTGGACAAGAATTTCATACAAACTAAGGCGTATTAGATCCAACATATCAAAAAGGAGAGTGCCTAAGTGATCTATGACATGATGCCTCTTGGTTAAAGGTCTCTAACATTTCAACTCCAATAAAATACATTGATCAACATATATGTGCATGCGTAATAGAGAATAAAAATTCTCCTTTAAAATTTTCGTCAAAAAAAACAAAATTATAAGAAAATATTTATACATAAAATTAATTGAATCTGTATATCTTTTATACGAACCATTGAGGGCACCCATTTTTTCCAAAATTCAATTTTTTTCAAATTTCAATTTTTTTTCGAATTTCAATTTTTTTTCAAATTTCAAATTTTTTTCAAACGTGGCCGCCCCCTCGCTTGGGCTCCCCGCTCAGCCGACTTCCCCCCACTTTTGCGTGGCCACCCCCACGCTTGGGCTCCCGCTCAACTGAACTTTCTGCCATTTTTGCATTATCTTAAGAAATCAAGCATGCATGAATTACACATGACCTAAATAAGCAATAATAAGTAACATAAAATTAGAGGAAGAAAAGGAAAATATATATATATATATATTATATATATATATATATATATAGAGTGAGGCTATGGTGCTATGCATAGCACGGATGACTAGTATACTACGGCTCAATATGATACTTTTTAAAATCCTAACGGTCGATCCGACCGTTCAATATGATAATCATATGAATATGTACTTGCAAACTAAATTTTATATTTTTTTTCGAATTTTTTTACTATTTTTTCAGATAGGTAGAATTTTGATGGTCCAGAATTTTCAAAAAACACTGATTTTTCTACCTATCTGAAAAAATAGTAAAAAAATTCGAAAAAATATAAAATTTAGTTTGCAAGTACATATTCATATGGATATCACATTGAACGGTCGGATCGACCGTTAGGATTTTAAAAAGTACCATATTGAGCCGTAGTACACTAGCCATTGGTGCTATGCATAGCACCATAGCCTCACTCTATATATATATATATATATATATATATATATATATATATATATATATATAGAGATCGACTATGGTGAGTTGTGAAGTAAAACGTCGTTTTACTTCACGCTCATATTCCATTTTGAAAATCTAAACAACCGATCGGAACCGCTCAACATGTTCTCCATATTGAAATGTGCTTGGAGACCAAATTTTACATTTTTTGGAATTTTTTTACTATTTATTAAGCCACTTTGAAAATCTCAGATCCGGGTGAACAGTAAAAAACAGTAAAAAATTCTGGACCATTTGATCAGCGATTTTCAAAGTGGCTTAATAAATAGTAAAAAAATTCCAAAAATTATAAAATTTGGTCTCCAAGCACATTTCAATATGGAGAAATGTTGAGCGGTTCAGATCGGTCGTTTAGATTTTCAAAATAAAAATATGAGCGTGAAGTAAAAATGACATCTTACTTCGCAACTCACCATAGCCCAGCTCTATATATATATATATACTAACCTTAGAAAGATAGAGAGGAGAAAATAAAAACTTCAAAGATCTCAAATCCCAGCTGCTAGCCTTGCAGAAATCAGATCAACATTCAATACAGAGAGAGCGAGAGAGAGACAGTATAAATTACTTGATCAAAACGGCGCTGGGAAGGAGAAGGCCTTTTATACCAAAAATAAAATACTAATAAATTATACTGCAGAAAACCCTACAAAGACTTTTCTACACGGATTTATACTTAAGAATCCATGTAGCTCTCTAAAAATTCATACATGGTTATTTATAAAACAATCCGTGTAGCATTACCCTTTCTACACAGATTTTTGATCAAAAATCGTGTAGCTCTCTACCCATGAACAACACGGCAATTTATAAAAACAATCTGTGTACAATTCTTATATTTCTACACAAATTTATTATCAAAAATCCGTGTAGCTATTCCTACACGGATTTTTGTTGAATATCTGTGTAGCTCTCTAATAAATCCTACACGGTCTTTTTTCCAAACAATTCTTTAATAAATATCCGTGTAGGCTTCCCACAGATTTTTCGGGCTTTCAAAAAACCAATTTGGTACACGGTTTTTATATAAAATTGGCAAAACCGTGTATGATGTGCAGTGTACGATTACCATTTCTGTAGTAGTGTCTCCAAAACTAGAACTCAACATGGTCAAACTGGCGTGATAATTAGGTGGTAGTTTATGTATATTTTTGTCATTAATTAATTAGGTGTGAGTTTTGAGTGTGTTTTAATAGGGTCAAAGAGTGTTTGAATCCCATTCTATTTTGTGGGTTTCTAGTTGGGTCTTTTGAGGGTCTCTAGGTAGTTATTAAGTATGTTTCAGGAGTAGGAAATGTAGTTGAAGTAATACTAGTGTTTTTTACCTTTTGAATTGTATTGTAAGGCTATAAGAGAAACCAAACTGAAATTGCAAGGCAGTTTATAAATTAGTATGAATTTATTTGAGTTGAGTTTATCTTCTCTTTTGCGTCTTTAATTGAGTTAGCTTGCTAGTGACCTTGTGATATTCATTAGTGGACCAGTCTCTGTCAGCCATAAATTAGGGATAGACAAGTAAAAATATTCGAAAATATGGGAGCATGCTGTCACCAGTCTATGTCAGCCAAGCATTCCTATAGCTAGACCAACTGAATCTCAAATTTTGTCTCGATAAAGAGGAGCAATGACTCGCTAAGAAAAGAAAATCTAACTGGAAACATTGAAAGCACTATCCGAGACATCCATGCATACTCCAATCCAAATGCAATGAAGAAAACATTCTTAAAATGGTAAAGTGCATAACCTGTCTCTTTTTCCCAAATATAGCCATAACAACTCATATTATCATGCTCTCCCTTTCCTGCTTCTTTTTAACTTGTTCCTTTTCCCAACTTCTCACAAATACTCATTTAAAAAGTCATTTCTTTCATCCCCCTCCATCCTCAGTGCCATCCCTTCATCCTTATCTCTTTAATTCAGAAGCCATATTCAAGTCGTTTGTTTTGTGCCACTACAATGGCTTCCAATTTGTCTTTTGATGAAACACCATCACTAACCCACACTGATAATCCATTGCTAAAAGACTTTGACTTCCCCCATACGATATTGTTGAGCCAAAGCATGTTCAACCTGGGATCAGACAATTGATTGACATACTTGTGCGTAACTCATTGTACTTTTTGTGTAAATTTCTTTTGTTTATAAATCCTAATTGGATACTTGCATTTGCATGAGAAGTTGTTTCATTTATTAATTGATAATGTTCCTGTAGGAGACGGATCTGGTGGAACTGGGGAGAACATTGGAGCCAACATGGCCTAAACTGGTTGAGCCATTGGAGAGGATCATAAATCGGTGGGGTATGGTAGTTGGCGGAATTGTTAACCATCTCAGATCCGTCAAGGATTCAAGCGAGCTCCGTATTGCTATTGAAGAAATCCAGGTAATTAATTGTTATTGTGCCTTTTCGAAGAAGTTTTTTTTTCAGGATATATAAAAGCTATAAACTCCCCAGAGATGAATTGATATCCATTTATAATTAATATATATGTAAACAGCAAGACAAAGTTAAATTTGAGATGAGGTTGGGACAGAACAAACCCATTTATGAGGCATTCAAGTCCATAAGAAATTCATCCTCTTGGGAAACCCTTAGTGAAGCCCGTAAGCGTATTGTAGAAGGTAATATTTTTGCTTAATATTGTGTATCTTCTTACTTCTTTGACTTAATAATTTATTTTAGTTAAATGGAAGTGTTGTATATATATCTTCTCAATTGTGCTTATTTTCTTCTTTCTTTTCAGGTCAAATCAAGGAGGCTGTTCTTGGAGGTGTTGCTCTAGAGGATGAGAATAGAGAGAAGTTCAATGCAATTGAACAAGTAAATTTGGTGCTCTCAAATGCTAATTTTTTTTAAGATATGATGCATAGTTTTCAATTTCTCGTGCTTATATATTCTTCATTGTTATACGAGCTGGCTAAGTTGCATGATAAGTTCGCTGAGAATGTTCTAGATGCCACTAAAAGATTTCAAAAATTAATTGTAGACAAAAAGGAAATAGAGGGGCTACCTGCCACTGTACTTGGTCTAGCAGCAGAAAAGGCCAAAATAAAGGTAAGAAGTTTTGGCTTCTCTCTTTTCATGTGCAAATTTAATCGAACCTATGCTACGCTTTGAGTTCTCTAATACAGAAACTCCAGGATGTCTGCCGAACGTACTGTTAGATTGCAAACCATGATCCTTACACAGCAATAGAAAAAACCAAACCTGTAAATATTTCTCTTTTATCATCTCCTTGATTTTCTTTTGTTCCTGCTCTTCTGTGTCTACTTCTACTAATTCAATACATGTGTACTTATTTACTATTTCTTTCTTTTTTATTTTCTTCTTTGGCCTCCCTGTTAATGGTTGCTTATATCCACTATGTGAGTGCTTGCTCTAGACATCACACGATGGTAATTGTTACACCAAAAGGTATAGTACAAAGTTTAAGTACAGTAAACTGCACTTTTTAACCTTCAATACACTTTTCGGTTCAGACTGCAAGTATACAATCCTATCGAGTAGTATAAATTCGGGTATCGATCACAGGGACGGTTCAAGTCTTAACTAGATTTCTACCTAAATTAAATAAAGACTAGAAGTTGGAAAATGTTGGTTTTGGGTCTTTATAATTCCTAACAATTCGATCACAGTAAATAAATGCAAGAAAGAAAATAAACTTGGTTTAATTCAAATGTAAAAAGGCGTTTCCAGGGTTGTGACTTCATCTCAGTTTTGCCTCGAGGTACCCGGTCCGTGTAATGTCCTACACGGGCCGTGTCCAGTGTACACGGGCCGAGTACTGTCGTACACGGTCCGTGTGGCCCTCGAGTGAATGCAGCAGTTATTGTTTCTTAGTGTTGTTCCTTTGTGTAGGGTTCTACTGACCAGACCTAATGTTTCTAAACCTCAACTGTCGTCTGTTGGTTCATTAACTTGGTATGGAATTGCAATATGTGCCCTCGTCGGATTCTAGACCTCAACTGTCGTATGTTGGTCTGAATTACCTAGTTGCTTGTTTGGTATACTAAAGGTAACCTCATTCCGTCGATATGAGGAAATGTTCACCTGTCGGCTACTACTTGGTTTCACCTTCCGGATCACTAATCCTACCTCATGTACTTAGTTTGGTTGAGAGATTATAAGGGCCAAAGTACCTTCTAGATGTGCGCATTCATCTAGTGGTAAACCAATAAAAATCAAACAACTTAGACTAAGCAATTAAATCAAACACAATCAAGCAAACACAAATTTCAACAAAAGAATCCAATAACTAACATGCAAAACAAAACATTCGATTACATCACAACCCTAGAAACTAAAAGTCTACTCTAACATGATTAAAAAACAAATAAAACAAATAAAGATAAAGGAGTTCATAGAAAAACTCGAAGAACAATGAAGATCCGTCGAAAACTCGCGTCTTTCGCTTCTCAACTTCGTCTCCAAGCCAAAGCCGTCAAGGCCAAACCCTAGCAAATGCCTCTCTGCTCCAGAATACCCCTCTGGTGCAAGAAATCCCGCTTATATGCTTTTCTGGCCGACCTTCCATCAATTAGCCTTGTTTCCAAATTCTGAATCTGTTTCCGGAAATGCTTGACACGGCCCGTGTGAAATTCTACACGGACCGTGTACCTGTGTCTCTAGCTCAGATTGTAGATCTTCTCGCAAGCTTTCCGAAAAGTGGTTATACACTCAAAACGGAGTTACGAGTCAAAATCTATGACCGTTTTAATTTCAGGTGCTGAGATTGGTGTCCTGATCGTGTCTGTGGTCGGGCAGAGGGTTGTACGGTCCGCATAAGAAGGTACAGGGACCATATATAAACCTTCGAATTCCAGATTCTTCCTCGGTTTCGCCTGTTTTCTGCAAAGTAAGAGCAAATGCGTAGCAGTACCACATTCTATAGATATTCAATGAAATAAACACGATTTGACAGTTATAAACACAGGTTTTGGTACAAAATATGGGTCGGAATATAGATAAGTTTGCGAGATATCAGTAATTAATATTAGAACAATAATGTTTAGCTGTCAAAGGCATTGGTACTTATTATTGAAAATTTGAACCTTCATGAATTGCTCTATAGTGTTGTTTATCAGGGAAGCAAATATTGGTTTTCATTTATTAGGGACATGAATATGCAACTCCTGAAAAAGGGCCTTGGATTATTACCTTGGATGCACAAACCTACGCTCAAGTGATGCAACATGTGCGTAATCGCTCATTGCGGGAAGAACTTTTCAAGGCTTATATGAGCCATGCCTCTAGTGGGGATCTTGACAATGCCAGCATCATCAATCAAATTCTGAAGTTGAGATTGCAAAAAGCTAATCTTCTTGGCTACAATAACTTTGCTGAGGTATTGGAGACTAGAAACTGAAAATTTGATTTTATTCCGAAAGTTTACAAAGGATAATTTTTTTTTATTGTTGGCTTCTCTGTTAATATATTTCCTTTTTTTTGTAGTTGAGCATGGCAAATAAAATAGCTACAATTGAGAGAGTGGAAGAGCTGCTAGAGAAGTTACGTGTTGCATCATGGGACCACCATGTCAGAGGTGAATGTATTTTTTTGGCTTCCCTCTTATTAAATATAATTTATTTTGCATGGTGTATATCAGAGGTTCTCAACTTCAATTTCTTTAATTCGATGCTTTTCTGGTTTGGTTGCATCTGAATCTAGACCAGTCTGGTTCAGGGCCTTGTTTTTCCTTTTGTTTTTCGCATTTGATCAAAACCTAAAATACTCAAGCTTCTTCTGGTACTTTGACTGTTGGGTTTGGTCTTCATCTACTATTTTAGAAGTTATATCTTACGATATTGTTGGATCCAGCTTCTTATATGATTGTCTTCGAATGGTTCTGTATGTCTAGATTTGGAAGAGATAAAGGCATTTGCAAAAGAGTCTGGTGCTCCCGAAGCCAATGAGATTAATTACTGGGACATTGATTTCTGGAGCGAACGGTTGCGTGAGGCTAAATATGATATTAATGAGGTTCTTTTTTTTTCAAAACATAACTTGCAATTGCTTTGTAAAATTCTTGGTTATATTGAAGCTTCAATAAAGTTCTAATAACCCTTTGCTTGACCCCAATTTGATTGAATTATTTAAATAAATATCATGAAATTGTCATACAAAGGATGGAAGGGCAAGCAACAAGGAAAAATTACGGTTGTAATTGCATAGGCACCATGCCATGTGGCACATGTTGCAACAGAAACTGACTGGCCAAGATCTACTACTGCTACCTTTGATACAGTTGTCTGATCAGATTTTCATGTGATTTTTTTAAGTTTATTCTTTTTGTAGGAAGAGTTACGGCCCTACTTTGCACTCTCGAATGTCTTAGATGGCCTTTTCAGCCTGGCAAATAAGCTCTTTGATATTAACATTGAATCGGCCGATGGGTTGGCTCCTGTTGAGTTGTTCTTTCCTTCTTGTTTTCTTTTTACAATTTTGTTCATTTTTACTCTTAAAACATTTTTTTAGAATTGCATATTTTGTTTTAATTTGATATACCTACTTTTCACCCTCTAATAGGTTTGTGAAACAAAATAGACCTTTCTCTTTGGAGCTGTTCCCTATATTTCAAATTAATTCATACAAAGCCTCTTACTGTCAGTGTCAGTGCTAATTAATGTGTCTTGCATTTGTTTTTTTCTCAGGTCTGGAACCCAGATGTCCAGTTTTACTGTGTAAATGACTCTTCGGGTGAATCAATTGCCTATTTTTATTTGGACCCATACTGCAGACCTGCTGAAAAGCAGGGTGGTGCATGGATGGGCGAGGTGTTCTATCGGAGTCATGTGCTTGCGTCACCTGGTGCTCCATTCAGGTTGCCTGTTGCTTTCATAATTTGTAACCAGATGCCTCCAGTCGGGGACAAGCCTAGTCTTATGACCTTCTATGAGGTATCTATAGTAATTTGACTGGACGCCTCCAGTCAGGAAAAAGGCTAAAGTAAGAAGGTGTTCTGGCTATATAGTTGGTTCTCTTCTAGTTGGCTTGAAACATACCTGAAGGACAATGTATTGTTCAAGGGCTGGATTATATTTTAAAAACAACCAAAAATTAAGGCATGTAATGCAGCATATGTAACAGGCTAATGCTTGAGTTGGTAGATCGAATTGTTAAGATTTGTTTTTATGATAACATTTTTTTACTTGTCGGTACTGTAGGTGGAGACGGTATTTCATGAATTTGGTCATGCTCTTCAACACATGTTAACAAAGCAAGATGAAGGATTAGTATCTGGGATAAGGGGAATTGAATGGGATGCCGTTGAATTGCCTTCTCAGTTCATGGAGAACTGGTGCTACCATCGGTAAGATGTCTATTTTATTAATTAATTTCTTTCCATTTCACTATTCTAGTTGTTCTTAAGTTCTGGATATAACAAACTTTCCTCTATGCTATGTTTCTTTTATATTTTATGCTATTGCTTTGTAATGAAGACGACCATGTAATTTTGTTAAACAAAAGGAAAACTAATATATAGTTTTTAAAGTTATTGAAGGCACTGAAAAATGCCGAGTATAATGGTACAGTGGTTGTTGAAAATTAATTCAAATTGATTAGAGCATGTACGAATTAGTTTTTACCAGCATAAAAACTGCATGAGTTATGTTAGGCATTAGTTATTTTAAGCATAGTTATTTTAGGATTAGTTAGCGTAGTGGTTAGCTATATATTTTTAGCATGTTGTGTAGTGGGTGCTTAATTTAGGCAAGTTGTGGGTGTTTATTTTAGGAACATTATATTGCTTTAAATACTGCATAACTCTATGTAATTGAGTAAGAGAGAAAGAAAATGAAGCGTTGTTTCTGTTCAGAAAAATATTATTCTCTCTTCAATCTTTTGCATACTGGCACAAAGCAGTGCAGTATTGCTGAGTTTATCCCAACAGTGGTCTCAGAGTAGATTATATATAGTTCTTAAATTACTCATCTTGGTATGAATTAAATTTGCAGCAATACTTTGTGAGAAGAAATAATAATTGACATTTGGTGCAGAGGTACACTGTTGAGTCTTGCTAAACATTATGGAACTGGCGAACCCCTTCCTGAAGAAGTATTTTCAAGGATTATTGCTGCAAAAAATTTCCGTGCTGGTTCATTAAGCCTCCGTCAGGTTTCTCTCTCTCTCTCTCAAATGGTTTTTTTGAAGTAATTACCATCAAAACTTTAAAAGATCTGTGGACAATCATTCTTCAGCATTTTTTAGTGCCTTTAATAACTTTTTCTTCAATAAAGTTGAGGGTCAAGCCACCCAACTTTTTTAATATCCACTAGGATTACTCATCTAGATTTCGGACTTGCAACCTCATACACGAAGGGCATTACCTTTGCCACTAAATCAAAAGCCGGTTCTTGTCCCTTCAATAACTTTGCAACCTTTCCTTGGAGTATGTGTTTCCTTACTTTTGAGCCTAATTTGATTCGGTTCTTTTCATTCTTTTAACCTATAATTTATTCTGTGCAGATAAGATTGGCATCTGTAGATATGGAGCTGCACACAAAATTTGACCCATATGGAGAGTTATCGATATTTGACGTATACCAAAAGGTTTGGGAGAGGACATCCATTCTTCCCCCTTCACCGCACGACAAGTACCTATGCGTCTTTCGCCACGTTTTTGCAGGTTTGTCAATTTAATTAGATTAGTTCATGGTCCTGTTTAAATGGACAAAAAGAAACTATCCCTATTGGTGATGCACTATAAACCCTCAATTGACTGTGAATTTAGGAGTTGCGCCATACACCAATATTTTTCCTCATTATCATTTTAATTATGCAGCAGCCTGAATTTACCCTTTTTATGCACATGCTCTTTGAACAAACAAATAAAGAACAAAATAAAATAAAAAAATGGGACAAAAATAGGGTACTTGAGACCTGGATCATAACAACAGCTGTGTAGGAAGTGGACTAAATTGTGGAAATGGAAGAGAGGAGTTATATAGTAAGATTTCTTCTCTAAAAGAAGAGTAGGTAAAAGAGTTGCAAACTTTACTTTCTTTCTCTTATCTTCTCTTTTGACTCTTACAACCATAGCCCTTGAGTTCTATTTATACCTATCATATGATACTTCTAGAATTGAGATTGCCAAATTCACTTGTGCCATAAGATGAAGTTGTCAGTCACCTCACTTTGTAACACCAAATGCGGAGCATATCTTATTTGAAGTGGGTACTTTCTAGATCTCTCCATTTCTACTCTTTTTATCACTTGATTTTTTACATATCCCGTTGAAAATTTTACAACCCCCATCTACAAAATGAATTGCATACCTGTTTTGGACTATTTGCCTCACACTTAGCAAGTTTTGTTTTAAGTCCAAAATTAGCAGTACATCTCGAATAAATTTCGAACTCATCTTAGTTTACTTGAACAAGAGAGCCATTTTCAATGCATACCTTTGTCTCATTGGAAGTATCAATATGTTGGAATAATTCCTGGTTACTAGTCAAATTATTAGTGAGCCACTGTCAACGTACCAGATATCACCATTCTCTTCTTTTGCGGCATGGCACGCATATAAAATACTGTCAACACTCATTTTCTTCTATGAAGTTCACCTACTCGCTAATTCTTGATCTACATATTTTGGCTATGTGGTCGAGCATGTTGCATATATTTTTGTCCAACATTGTACTATGGTTTGAACTTTTTGTTTATGTCGCACAATAAATTTGAATGACTTGAACCTATGTACTTGCTTTTTGAGCTTTGACTAGATACACTACTATAGAAAAGACATACATGGTTAAAAATGGTAATGACACACGGTTCTGCAACCGTGTCCTTGCACATTGTGTATGAATGTGTCGATAAATTGTACACGGTTGCGGAACCGTGTCTATATACCCTTTACATACATGGTTACTACAAGGGAACCGTGTCAGATCTAAAAAAAGATGTTAAAACAAAAGATTTACACACGGTCCGGGTTACCGTGTATGTTACCAAGGATTATATACACAATTCCTACAACGCAACCTTGTATGATTGAAGAGAATTATACACTATTCATGTTCAATAACCGTGTATGATAATATTTTCTACACGGTTTATGTGATAGAACCGTGTGATTTCTATTTTTCAATCGAAGATTATAATGAGCTAGTATCCATATTTGTTAGCCATTAAACATATAATACTACACATCCATATACATCCATAATTCAAGAAATATTCTACATACACGAAATCATAAGTTAATGTTCAGAAACAAAAACAGGTATGCTAACTATTGAAAACAAACATATATAGATAATATCACATCAGAAAATAAGGCGTACTTACAAATTCATATATATTTAATATAAAGTACAAATTAAATAGCAACTAGCAAAACACATAGAGGAACTCTCAATTATAAACACTTGGAGAAAAATGATCATCTTCAGATAGTTCTTTATTTTACTATACATACATATATCTACCCATTGAAGCTGAATATCATCATAACTTGAGCACTTGATCATAAACTCCTTAGGAGGGTGCTTGAACAAATAGATTGTCCTCAGGTTTTTCAATTCCTCTGTACCAGTCATCAAAGTGTGTACATATTGTCATACCATGGGATCATATCTCCATAACTTGACCTCAACCATCTCGAGCTTTTTGCTTTGAGATGCTGAAACAGTCGATGAGGTTTTAGTTAACTCATGGTTTGTACTATCCCTCAAAACCATAACAAAACTGCAACTAATAACCAACGAATAACTAATGAGATCTTTACTTAATCATTCAAGTAAAAAGACTAAAGGAAAAAATTAGAAATATCTGGAAAAAAAAACTTACACATCATTTTCCTGTTATTATTGTAAACTTCTTTAAGTTTGGTGAACTCCTCAAGATCCAATTTTCTATTTGAAAACATGAAAATGTACAAAGAGAAACAGTGACATTCTCCAGCTTTTGAAATATTGATTGCTCTAGCTACAAAACAGAAAATGGCAGTTCCAAAATTTGAAATAATTAATATAAACACGAGGTCAAAAAATTATTTATTTATGCATTCATTGAGAATTTTGATATTTTTGCTATTTTACTCAACCGCATAAACAATAAGAAAATACAAGCACTCGAAATGTATCCAAATTGCATACCTTGCTCTGACCGCAGTTGAAATGTAACTCCAGACATTCACAGTTTGTTAGCAAACTAAGAAAAGTAGCCATCCCCTCCAAGGAAGCGTTCATCGAAGAATCACAAGTGATGTGGAGGAAGGGTAAAGAGGTCCAGAGGTGCTCCCACCTCTTTGACAGCACACACATCTGCACTGCCTCCTTAGTCTCGAGGAGCTCTAAGGTGAAGTGTCGGGTCAGGCAATCTGCTTATGAAGTCACACTTTATTTTGCTTAAGATTTTTGCCCTCTCCATTATACCTTAAACCCAAGATTGGTTTCGAGAGAGAGAAAACGAGAGATTGAAGGAGTTTTTAAAGAAGAGATAGGGGAAAAAGAGAGCACCGTCAAAACCCTAAGAGAGAGGAGTGAAAGGAGAACAAAGAGAGAGAGAGGACGGAAATAAAGATGTAGAAGAGAGAGAGGAGAGAAATTTATTTGATTAGACATGAGGAGATGTAAAAATTAAACACAGGCCAGTGAAAGAGGCGTGAAAACCCAAAACCCTAAGAAAACTATACATGGTTCTTCCAACATAACCGTGTATAACACACATTTATACACGGTTGTCAATCAAAACCATGTACAGTTTATGAAAATCATACACGGTTTCTCAGTGAATAACCGTGTATGATTTGTGTATATATTTTTTTATAAATTGATTATAATAATCTAGCATCCATGTTATATATTTTTTATATATTGTTTTTAAATAATTAAGAATGCATATGAACTCATGGAAGAAGAAGATTTACTATATAAGAATGCATATGAACTCATGGTTTGTCATTCCTTCACGCTCTTAAATCACCATGTTCAATTAGAAACATGGCCTTGGCATCATTCATTTGATCTTCTTTTTGCTCCAACATCAGTGCATTCATAGTTGGCTCCGTAAAATCTTTGTCAATGACATCCCACAATCCTTGCGAAAATAGTAGGGTCCACTTTACATAATTGTACACAGAATTGTTATAAAGGTGCTCAAAACATCAACAACCTTGCTGGTATGGAATTCCTTAGTTGAACTCCTGCCGGTTTTGACTGTCAATTTAGTAGTTGATTCCAACATAAAGCAATATTTTCCGTTACTATTCTTTAACCATGTAGAAACTTGAATATATCCTTTTTTGCATATACACTTTGAACAAACAAAGAAACAACAAAAAAGACAAAAAAACAAAAAGATACTTCAGAACTGGATCAGATCAACAACTGACTGGTATTATGAAATTCCTTGATTTCACATGGAAGATCAATAGAGAAACATAAAGGGGCTAGAAAGGTTTAATATTGGTGTCATTTTGCATGCAGGTGGCATGCCTGCTGGATACTACTCGTACAAGGTAATATATATTTTTAATGCTATTTTTAATGTTTCAGTATTTCTTATGTAAAAAATAAAATCATGATAAGGGTAAACATGCTAGCTCAATTTTATTTATTTATCAATCATCATGTTCCCAAATTTGAACCCATCTAGTAGCTTAAATGGTCAGCTATAGGATGACTTCTCCATTAATTGAAGAAATTATGTGAACTTATTTTGGTTCTGTTGTACAAGTAACGTTATCCCAATTCTGTCTAGGCTTTACAGAAGTGCTTTATCATATAAACTAAACTTGTTGTTGCTTTTGTGCGACAGTGGGCTCAGGTGTTATCAGCTGATGCTTTCTCTGCATTTGAGGATGCTGGTTTAGACAATGATAAGGTAGACTCAGTGATACATACCACCAATATATCTTTTATGACTGTTATTAATTCTATGAGGTTACTTTGAGAAAATCCTGAAAGATATAGCTATTTGTTACAAGATTAGTATAAGTACTGTGACCTTGGGTAAGATTAGTACATCAAGATAATTAACTAACTGATGGTTAACCCCTCTTTAAATAGGCACTCAAAGAAACGGGTAACCGCTTCAGAGATACAATTCTTGGTTATGGAGGTGGCAAATCACCTCTTGAGGTAAGCTTCGATTTATTTATAACAATAAAGGTTGTTTCCCAAATTTCTTGTCCATCTGTAAAACAAAAAAAATAAGTGTGGTCACTGAGAATTCTAACCACTAGACTACAAGCACATATTTGGGAAGGCTAAACTATGTAAAAATTTAAACAAACGAAAATTTATTTAATTTTCAATATACATAATTAAAATTTTAAAATCATAGGGGTGGCTTAGCCTTCCTTGGCTAAGCCTTAGATTATGCCACTGCTCTGTGCCTTGTCAGAGTATAATGTATACATGTATGATTTAACCCACCAAAAAAACATCCTCTAATACCCAATGAGTGGTAGGTTCAGCAACTAAAGAAAATTACGCAGACATGGCTAGGACATATTTTATGTTTTATAATGGTATATGGCTTGCATTTTCTAGTAGCATTGGTAATCTGATTTGGGAGGCATTCACAAAACTTGTTGTAAGAATGAACGCCACTTTAATTATCCTTTTTATTTCATAATATTTTATATTTCCAAGACTAAGTTCTGATTATTATATATCTTCCTATTACATATTTGTATCAATAAATCAGGTTTTTGTTGAATTCCGGGGACGTGAACCCTCGCCGGATGCATTGTTCAGGCACAGTGGGTTGTTGCCTATTCTTGCTTCAGCTGAAACTTAAAATTTGATAAAATATTTTCTATTTTTTACCTTTATTTTCACGCTCTCAACGGAGAACCGTAAAGAGAGGAGAAATATAAATGTTATTATGACTTACTTTTTTGCATAGTCAAATGAAAGAACAAGTCTCCTGATGCATTTTTTTTGAAGCATAAATGTGGAAGTCACGCTCCCATATTCCATTAATCAGACACCAGAGATGTCAAGTCTTACAAAGAAAGAAACTGAAAAAAAAACAAATAAAGGAAAAATTAAAAATACAAAAGATGAAAATAAAAAGGTGTAAAAGAACAAGTCAAAACACCATAATTTCTCTATGGCACTATCTCCCAGCAATCGTCTCTTCAGGGAACCAGTCTTGAAATTCACTGTGTATCTCATTTGCTATACGTATATGTGGTCTTTGCTCTCACTTCTGAATATTCTAGCACATCTCTCTCCATATAACAAAGCATATTGTTAACTGCAACCATGGTTCTGAAACTCGAAATCAGAATCGGAATCGGATTCTTAACCGTAGAATCAGATTCTCCAATGTTGTTCTGGATCACCTCCTCCATCCACAAATGTATTTATCACTCTGTTGGCTCTCTAGTGTTGTTCGGGAGCACATCCTCCATTCACGAATATATTTCTCACTCTATTGGATTTCAAGTGTTGTTCTGGATCACCTCCCCTGTCCACAAATCTCCTTCTCACTGTGTTGGATCTCGAATGTTGTTCTGTATCACGTCCTCCATCCACGAATCTATATCTCACTTCATGGGCTCTCTAGTGTTGTTAAGAATCACCTCCTCCATCCACGAAGCTATTTCTAACTCTGTTGGATCTCTAGCATTGTTCTGGATCAACTCATCCATCCACGAATGTATCTCTAGTGTTGTTCTGGATCACCTCATCTATCCATTAATGTATTTCTCACTCCGTTGGCTCTCTAGTGTTGTTCTGGATTACCTCCTCGATCCACAAATCTCCTTCTCACTCTGTTGGATCTCTATTGTTGTTCTGGATCATCTCCTCCATCCACAAATCTATTTCTCACTCTGTTGGATCTGAAGTGTTGTTATGTATCACCAGTCCGCACCATGGCAGGAAAGTTCTGATCCAACCCAAACTGGCGTGCGCAACGACGAGGCATATAAGGCTCCAAGATGACTCAATCACCCAAACGAAGAGGCAGGAGTCCATGTCTGAGGCTAACCAGGAAATCCAACTTCCTTGAACCTCTCTTCAAACCCTCTGGATAATCCTCACTCCAGACTCTATCCAAAACCTCCAAATTTTCCTGCCTAGGGTTGCGATGAAAAGTCTCCCAACTCTCTGGCGATATGAGAAAACCCCTGTTGTGCAAGAAATAGTCACGAGCTAACCTAGGAGGCAAAGGAGTACACCTGACTCCAACAATCCCCGCTAAGAGAGGTAAATCAGCCCTCATCCTCTCACTCATAGAAGAGACATATAAGTCGGGCCAATAAATATGGGCCCAACCCATCAAGAAATGAAATGGAATCACCTCATCACAACTCGAGGGATCCTTTGAAGTGGACAAGATCCTCATACACCGAAAGATGTTGGCCAAAGCGGGAATTACCAAAGAAACCGCTTCGCCCCTCGCCAAGTTGTTTGCCATGATGAAACAATCTGGTCGAATAACACCTGCCGCCTATCTAGGGATCACAAAGCAACACAGCCACCAAGCCAGAAATAAGCTTCAGCACTCAATTTCTCCACCTCCCAAAGTCTACCTCTCTAGCATAAGTGTCACACTCCAGATTTTGACCATCCGGAGCGTGATTATAACATCATCATCGCACTTTTCCTTGGCCCGTCAACCTACATCGCCAACAAAAAGGAAAACAAAATAACAAACGGAGTCAGCTACAAAGCTCAGTAACAGGTTATTTAACGACGCGGTTCTCTGTAATTGGCTTAATTTAACAACTATTTAAACAAAACCGGATTAATCCACACAAATACACATTAAATTATGCATGCATATTTAACCAGTGATAGCACGTCAGTCTAGGTTATCCGTAAAAAGTCACATCATATTCACATAGTTGGAATCCCATCACACAGGCGATTCCCAACTTGCACAACACAAAATTCCTTAAACCGCCAATCCAATGGGAAATCCATCCAACATTGGAAGGCCGCCAACCCACTGGGAAATCCAACCAACAGTGGGAGGTTACAATCACAAATCAAATACCAACCTCAGACCCGCTATCCCGTTAAATATGCCATCATAATCCAATATGCAATATCAATATTCAAATTAACCATACAAAACAAAAACACAGATTATAGAGAAGTCCGGTTACCTGATAGCGATTCGAAATTTCAAATTATATTGTAACGACGATTCATAATCACTGCGACGTAGTTGTAATTCAAATTGAACATAAAATGGGTTTCTTCTCGATCGGATGTGCAAGAAAAAGATCAGGAGAGAGGACTTATTTGAGTTTGGCAGAGAATTGATACGGAGGGATTGAAATTAGGGTGCTTAAAACAAAACAGAGAGGCGGCAGGAAATAAAATAAATGGGAACGGTTTCAAATAAAAAAAAAAAAAAACATAGGTGGTTATAATTTATAGAAGGGGCGGGGGTTACATCAGGGGTGCCTTATCTTCTTTTAAATTTAGAAATGGATATGAATAGAAATAAATCCGGTTGCTATTAATTCCTGGCGGTTACTATGAAAATGAATTGCCATATTAAAGCATATATATATATATATATAAAATCCGTATATCATATTGTTCATATTAAAATACTAAGTAGACACAAATTAAAAATAATTTTATTTATCATACTTAATAAGACATCAAAAATTATAAATTAAGTGTTATATTAGTCGATAATCAAAAAAAAAAATTAATTAATCATATTATGAAAAAGTTTCGTAAGTATAAATAATAATAACTCAATTTTTCGGGGTGTTACATTCATCCCTCCTTCAAAAAGAATTTTGTCCTCAAAATTCAAATATAAACTTGTAAATAAGAGCACTACGCTTTCGTTGCGCAACTCTGATTAAATTGTAAAACTATTTTCAAGATTAAATCAAATGAAATAGTGATAACATATTTAACGAGATCAAATTAGACATATATTAATTTAATCAGTAATCAATAACTTTAAAGTAATTAATATGTCGGATTTCACATGTCAGAATCAACAATGAAATGTAATTAAAGACATGTTGGGACTAATTTGGGTTGGTAACGAATAAAATTACACAACATTAAGAATGGGACTAATTTGGAGTTGTCAGTGAAAGATGCAATTCAATCAATAATAAAATTAATTTATCATGATATTTTATTTATGCTAATTCGAAGAGGGATAAACAGTTTTGCATGCAGAAATTGGTGGAGAAAATCAAATCATATCAGACATAATCAAATTGATCAATTTATATGGAAAATCATACTAGTGCAAATCGGATAAAAGTCAAATACGATTAAAAAAAAATGTATTTCATGGAAACAACATTTAGTCACACGGAATTACTCAAAACTTTCGAATTGGTCTCAGATAGATCAAAATTCAGATTGGATATAGATAACGAATGAAATTTGGACCCAAACACAGTCCGAGGAACGAATGCTCTGATACCATATGTCACACTCCAGATTTTGACCATCCGGAGCGTGATTATAACATCATCATCGCACTTTTCCTTGGCCCGTCAACCTACGTCGCCAACAAAAAGGAAAACAAAATAACAAACGGAATCAGCTATAAAGCTCAGTAACCGGTTATTTAACGACGCGCTTCTCTGTAATTGGCTTAATTTAACAACTATTTAAACAAAACCGGATTAATCCACACAAATACACATTAAATTATGCATGCATATTTAACCAGTGATAGCACGTCAGTCTAGGTTATCCGTAAAAAGTCACATCATATTCACATAGTTGGAATCCCATCACACAGGCGATTCCCAACTTGCACAACACAAAATTCCTTAAACCGCCAATCCAATGGGAAATCCATCCAACATTGGAAGGCCGCCAACCCACTGGGAAATCCAACCAACAGTGGGAGGCTACAATCACAAATCAAATACCAACCTCAGACCCGCTATTCCGTTAAATATGCCATCATAATCCAATATGCAAAATCAATATTCAAATTAACCATACAAAACGAAAACACAGATTATAGAGAAGTCCGGTTACCTGATAGCGATTCGAAATTTCAAATTATATTGTAACGACGATTCATAATCACTGCGACGTAGTTGTAATTCAAATTGAACATAAAATGGGTTTCTTCTCGATCGGATGTGCAAGAAAAAGATCAGGAGAGAGGACTTATTTGAGTTTGGCAGAGAATTGATACGGAGGGATTGAAATTAGGGTGCTTAAAACAAAACAGAGAGGCGGCAGGAAATAAAATAAATGGGAACAGTTTCAAATAAAAAAAAAACATAGGTGGTTATAATTTATAGAAGGGGCGGGGGTTACATCAGGGGGTGCCTTATCTTCTTTTAAATTTAGAAATGGATATGAATAGAAATAAATCCGGTTGCCATTAATTCCTGGCAGTTACTATGAAAATGAATTGCCATATTAAAGCATATATATATATAAAATATATATATAGGGTCCGGCTAATTTGCTGTCGGCAGCATTTTAGCCGGAGGTGCTGCCGCCCAAACCGCTGTTTTGTGATGTCCAAACAACAAATTCAAACCGTTAGATGTTTAATCTATATTATAATCTACTTGGAGACCAAATTTTACATTTTTTGGAATTTTTTTACTATTTTTAAAGCTGGGTTGAAAACCGCTGTTTTCAGTAAATTTCTGCAGCGTTAAAAACAGCGGTTTTCAACCCAGCTTTAAAAATAGTAAAAAAATCCCAAAAAATGTAAAATTTGGTCTCCAAGTAGATTATAATATAGATTAAACATCTAACGGTTTGAATTTGTTGTTTGGACATCACAAAACAGCGGTTTGGGCGGCAGCACCTCCGGCTAAAATGCTGCCGGCAGCAAATTAGCCGGACCCTATATATATATATATATAGTGCTGGGCTTAGCTAAGCCATGGTGTAAAACGACTTGGTGCTCCACGCCTCATTATTTTCATTTTGAAAATCCAAACGACCGATCCGAACCGCTCAAGTTGTTCTCCATATTGATATGTGCTTGGAGACCAAATTTTACATTTTTTGGAATTTTTTTACTATTTATTAAGCCACTTTGAAAATCACTGATCCGGCGGTCCAGAAATTTTTACTGTTTTTTACTGTTTATAAGGATTTTCAGATTTTCAAAGTGGCTTAATAAATAGTAAAAAAATTCCAAAAAATGTAAAATTTGGTCTCCAAGCACATTTCAATATGGAGAACATGTTGGAAGGTTCGAATCGACTATTTGAACTTTGAAAATGAAGATATGGCGTGGAGTACCAAGTCGTTTTACTCCATGGAGTAGCCTAGTCAGACTCTATATATATATATATATAAATATATATATATATTTATAATCCGTATATCATATTGTTCATATTAAATTACTAAGTAGACACAAATTAAAAATAATTTTATTTATCATACTTAATAAGACATCAAAAATTATAAATTAAGTGTTATATTAGTCGATAATCAAAAAAAAAATTAATTAATCATATTATGACAAAGTTTCGTAAGTATAAATAATAATAACTCAATTTTTCGGGGTGTTACAATAAGATAGCTAGTTGTAGACATCAAAAACCCGCTGAAGAGATGTAGGGTAACGCTGACTACCGTCTGGCAAAGACTCAGAAAGAGTCCCCTCCAAAGGAAGATACTCATCATAAGGGATCCCAAAAACTGGTAAACCCATCAAGCGATGCATCTCTGCAGGGGATATAGTGAGCTCACAATCCTCTAAAACAACGGTGTTGGAAACATAGTTCCAGTGCTCCACCATACTCTGAAAAAAGAAGGGATCCCAAGTATACTCAAAGAGAGAAAGAAATACCGCCTCATAAATCCCAACCTTCTTTAGAGCACTAGCCTCATTTTGCAAGATAACCCTTACCCAATCAACCAAAAAGGGCATCTTCATGAGACTACTAGGCATAAAATCAGCAGATGCCCAAGGCACTATGTGATCATGTGCTTGAATATTATAACCTAAAGAGCTTGCACTCTCCTAAGAAAATTTTATTCCTCAAGTACGAGGAGATGATGAAAGATCCAGTAGATGGTGTGATGAGGTTAGCCAATTTCATTGGATGCCAATTCACTGAGGAGGAGATAAAAAATGGACTAGTAAAAGAGATCGTCAATTTTTGTAGCTTCAATAAGCTCAAAGATCTTGATGTCAACAAAAAAAGAATAGGTAATGATTTCTACTTTAGAAAAGTTGTTGTGGGGGACTGGCAAAATCACATGACACCAGAGATGGCTATCAAGTTAGACGAGATCACGCAAGAGAAATTTTGTAATTCTGGTTTCACCTGTTGAGTAGAAGTAATGATGACAACAGTTATGTACTTCGTTCAATTTATTTATTCTCTTGCCTATTATTACCAAAATAATTCTCATCAAGTTAGATGAGATGCATGCAATTTATTTTCAATTTGTGTCCAAGTTTAGGATCCGAATCTATTCTAAGAAAAATAGCTTTTCTCTCTATCTCTCTTCAAAAGAGGAGGAGAGAGAGACAGAAAGAGGAGAGAGATAGAGAGGATAGTAGGGGATAGCACGGGTTTTGGATAGCAGCAGATTTCGTTCCCCAAGTTTATGGTTCTTGGTGTTGGTTTTCAAAATGGTTCGATTAATTTGTGTTGTTTTGAATAAAACAGTTGGGTTGTGTTACACCAAAAAGGTATAGTACAAAGTTTCAGTACAGTAAACTGTACTTTTTAACCTTCAAACACTTTCCGTTCAGACTACAAGTATACAATCCTATTGAGTAGTATATATTCGGATATTGATCACAGGGACGGTTCAAGTCTTAACTAGAATTCTACCTAAATTAAATAAAGACTAGAAGTTCGAAAAGGTTGGTTTGGTGTTTATGGTTCCTAACAGTTCAATGATAGTAATTAAATGCAAGAAAGTAAATCAACTTGGTTTAAATCAGAAGTAAAAAGGCATTTCCAGGGTTATGACTTCATCTCAGTTTTGCCTCGAGGTACTCGGTCCGTGTAGTGTCCTACACGGGCCGGGTACTGTCGTACACGGTCCGTGTGGCCCTCGAGTGAATGCAGCAGTTATTGTTTCCTTGTGTTGTTCCTTTGTGTAGGGTTCTACTGACCAGACCTAATGTTCCTAAACCTCAACTGTCGTCTGTTGGTTCATTAACTTGGTATGGAATTGCAATATGTGCCATCGTCGGGTTCTAGACCTCAACTGTCGTATGTTGGTCTGAATTACCTAGTTGCTTGTTTGGTATACTAAAGGTAACCTCATTCCGTCGATATGAGGAAATGTTCACCTGTCGGCTACTACTTGGTTTCACTTTTCGGATCACTAATCCTACCTCATGTACTTAGTTTGGTTGAGAGATTATAAGGGCCAAAGTACCTTCTAGATGTGCGCATACATCTAGTGGTAAACCAATAAAAATCAAACAATTTAATCTAAGCAATTAAAATCAAACACAATCAAGCAAACACAAATTTCAACAAAAGAATCCAATAACTAACATGCAAAACAAAACATTCGATTACATCACAACCCTAGAAACTAAAGAGTCTACTCAAACATGGTTCTAAAACAGATAAAAGAAATAATAAAAGAAATAGCCATGACAAAACCGGAAGAACAAAGAAGATCCGTCGAAAACTCGCGTCTTTCGCTTCTCAACTTTGTCTCCAAGCTTAGCCGTCAAGACCAAACCCTAGAAAATGTTCCTCTGCTCCAGAATAAGCTCTCTGGTGCAAGAAATCCCGCTTATATGCTTTTCTGGCCGACCTTCCTCCAATTGGCCTTATTTCCAAATTCTGGATTTGTTTCCGGAAATGCTTGACACGGCCAGTGTGAAATGCTACACGGACCATGTACTTGTGTTTCTGGCTCAGATTGTAGATCTTCTCGCAAGCTTTCCGAAAAATGGTCATACACTCAAAACGGAGTTACGAGTCAAAATCTATGACTGTTTTAATTTCAGGTGCTGAAATTTCAGCATCATATACAGGTCGTGTGGATGGTGTCCTGGTCGTGTTTGTGGTCGGACAGAGGGTTGTATGGTCCGCATAAGAAGGTACACAGACCGTGTATAAACCTTCGAATTCCAGATTCTTCCTCGGTTTTGCCCGTTTTCTGCAAAGTAAGAATAAATGCGCAACAGTACCACATTCTATAGATATTCAATGAAATACGACCGATTTAATAGTTCTAAACACAGGTTTTGGAACAAAATACGGGTCAGAATATAGATAAGTTTGCGAGATATCAGGTTGTTTGATGTACTTGGTTTCAAGTAATTCAAAAATTCATTAAAATAATTCAATTTTTATTTGCAGTTCTATTTCAATAATTAAAACAATGAAACTAACCACAGGTTTCTCAAATTAGTGTTAAAATATTATTAGAGTGAGGCTTGTTAGATTAATTAATAAACTTAATTATTGGTCAAATGTATAATTGGAACCCTCTAGAATTGTCATGAATGTATTGGAGTTATTTAGAAGTCATATTGTGGTCTTCTAAGTTGTCTTGAAAGATGAAAAACGTGAATAGAAAATAGAGAGGGTTTATAAGAGGATTAAATGTTATTTAGTGATGGTAGAGTGTGTAGAAAGTTCCTATAGGTCTATATAATGTGTAAGGAGTTTTTTGAATGTAAGAGAGTAAGAGAATATTAAGAATAAATGTTAAAATTTCTGCCATAGAGTGTTCTCTCTTCCACTACTAAAATATATCAAATTTGCCTCTATATTTAAAAATTGATCCTATCAAATTGGTATCAGAGCCAAGTTGAAAATGGCCACTAGAAATCCAAATGTCTCCTTCCAATATCCAATTCTAACCAAAACCAACTATGATCAATTGTCGTTGCGAATGAAGACCATTATTGGTGCTCATGGCTTGTGGAGCATTGTTGAAAACGGGATTGAAGAGCCCGAAGATGATAGCGCACTAATGGTAGCTGAGTTGAATGCTTTGCAAAAGAAAAGAAATGGAGATCAAACTGCACTAAGTATCATCCATCAAGGGTTGGATGACGACATGTTCAAGAAAATTGCCAATGAGACGAGTTCAAAAGATGCGTGGGAGATTCTTAGAAATTCGGCGATTGGAGTAGAAAAAGTGAAGAAGGCGGCTCCAAACTTTAATAGCTGAGTTTGAATCGCTTGTGATGAAGGAGAGTGAGTTGGTTGGAGACTATTTTATTCGAGTACCGGCAATGGTGAATCAAATGAAGAGGCTTGGTGAAAAAGTGCAAGCTGTGAGAGTTGTAGAGAAGATATTGTGCTCTCCTAATGTAAAGTTCAACCATGTGGTGGTGGCTATTAAAGAGTCGAAGGACACCGAGTCCATGACGATCGATGAGTTGAATAGGTCATTGCTAGCCCATGAAGAAAGAATGAAGAGAACTCAACAAGAGCCGCTGGAGCAAGCACTTCAAGCCAAGGTAACACTAAAAGAAGAAAAACCGAGCAGTGGTGAACGTAATCGCGGTAGAGGCCGTGGTGGCTATAGAGGCCGAGGTAGAGGTCGCGGCAGAGGCCGTGGCAGAGGACAAGATCAGTGTCATGAAAACAAGGAAGAGAAGAACCAACAAAACTCAGTACAGTGAACTGTACTTTTTAACCTTCAATACACTTTTCGGTTCAGACTACAAGTATACAATCCAATCGAGTGGTATATTATCGGGTATCGATCACAGTAAATAAAATGCAAGAAAGTAAATCAACTTGGTTTAAATCAGATGTAAAAGGCATTTCCAGGGTTATGACTTCATCTCAGTTCTGCCTCGAGGTGCCCGGTCCGTGTAGTGTCCTACACGGGCCGTGTCCAATGTACACGGGCCGGGTACTGTCGTACACGGTCCGTGTGGCCCTCGAGTAAATGCAGCAGTTATTGTTTCTTTGTGTTGTTCCTTTGTGTAGGGTTCTACTGACCAGACCTAATGTCTCTAAACCTCAACTGTCGTCTGTTGGTTCATTAACTTGGTATGGAATTGCAATATGTGCCCTCGTCGGGTTCTAGACCTCAACTGTCGTATGTTGGTCCGAATTACCTAGTTGCTTGTTTGGTATACTAAAGGTAACCTCATTCCGTCGATATGAGGAAATGTTCACCTGTCGGTTACTACTTGGTTTCACCTTTCGGATCACTAATCCTACCTTATATACTTAGTTTGGTTCAGAGATTATAAGGGCCAAAGTACCTTCTAGATGTGATCATTCATCTAGTGGTAAACCAATAAAAATCAAACAACTTACACTAAGCAATTAAAATCAATCACAATCAAGAAAACACAAATTTCAACAAAAGAATCCAATAACTAACATGCAAAACAAAACATTCGATTACATCACAACCCTAGAAACTAAGAAATCTACTCAAACATAGTTCTAAAACAGATAAAAGAAAAGATAAAAAGATTAGCCATGACAAAACCCGAAGAATAAAGAAGATCCGTCGAAAACTCGCGTCTTTCGCTTCTCCCCTTCGTCTCCAAGCCAAATCCATCAAATCCAAAACCCCAGGAATTGCCTCTCTGCTCCAGAATTCATCCTCTGGTGAAAGAAATCCCGCTTATAAGCTTTTCTGGCCGACCTTCCTTCAATTGGCCTTATTTCCAAATTCTGGATCTGTTTTCGAAAATGCTTGACACGGCCCGTGTGAAATGCTACACGGACCGTGTGCCTGTGCCTCTGGCTCAGATTGTAGATCTTCTCGTAAGCTTTCCGAAAAGTGGTCATACACTCAAAACGGAGTTACGAGTCAAAATCTATGACTGTTTTAATTTCAGGTGCTGAAATTTCAGCAATATATACAGGTCGTGTGGATGGTGTCCTGGTCGTGTCTGTGGTCGGGCAGAGGGTTGTACGGTCCGCATAAGAAGGTACACGGACCGTGTATAAACCTTCAAATTCCAGATTCTTCCTCGGTTTCGCCCTTTTTCTGCAAAGTAAGAGCAAATGCGCAGCAGTACCACATTCTATAGATATTCAATGAAATAAACACGATTTGACAGTTCTAAACACAGGTTTTGGTACAAATATGGGTCGGAATATAGATAAGTTTGTGAGATATCAGTCAATTGTTGGAACGTAATTACACGATTTTTATGAAAGACCGAACACTTTATTTGAGGGACCGAAATAATCGGTTGCTAGCCCAAGTAGAAATGACCAAAAAATAGCATGTTTAAATTAAATTTGGTTAATGTTGAAAAAAGTGTTTAAAGACATGCGTAGAGGATGAAACTTGGTTATGGCACTTGCGGTTTGGTCATCTAAATTTTGGTGGTTTAAAAGAATTAGCAAACAAAGGAATAGTGAAGGACATACCACAAATAGACCACTGTGACAAATTTTGTGAGGGTTGTGTGTTAGGAAAGCACCCAAGAAACTCTTTTCCGAAGGAAGCAAGTTATCGTGAAAATAAGGTGCTTGAATTGGTTCATACCGATATATGTGGTCCAATCACTCCTAACTCTCTTGGTAATCACTGATATTTATTACTTTTATTGATGACTATTCCCAAAGAACTTGGATTTATTTTTTGAAGACAAAATCAGAGGTTATTTCAGTTTTTAAGAAGTTTAAAGTGCTTGTTGAAAATTTAAGCGATGTACGCATAAAGGCGTTGATGTCTGATAGGGGTGGTGAATTTACATCAAAAGAGTTCATGAATTTTTGTGAAGAGAAAGGTATTAGAAGGTTTTTAACAACCTCTTATTCACTACAACAAAATGGAGTAGCAGAGAGAAAGAATCGGACCATAGTCGACATGGTTCGAAGCATGCTAAAGAGCAAAAATATGCTGAAGGAATTTTGGGCTGAAGCGGTGAGATGCACCGTTTACTTACCAAATTGATGCCCAACAGCAAGTTTGAAGAATATAACTCCACAAGAAGCATGGTGTGGTGTCAAGCCATGAGTGGCTCATTTGAAGGTGTTCGGAAGTGTGGCTTATGCTCACATTCCGGATCAAAAGCGCACAAAACTCGATGATAAAAGCAAGAAGCTGATTTTTATCAGCTATGATGAGAAGTCCAAGGCGTATAATCTCTATGATCCTATTACTAAAAAGATACATGTGAGTTGTGATGTGCAGGTTAATGAAGAAGGCATGTGGAATTGGAGTTCCATTGAGGAGATGTCACATGAAGAGATGAAAAAGGCAACATCGACAATCACAACAACAACATCAACACAAGCTGAAACTTGTTCGCCATTATCGGACAATGAAGATGAGCCGAGAACACCAAAAACAAGAAGCTTGAGAGATCTTTATGAGGTGACAAAAGAATTGCATTTGGTGTGTCTGGCGGATGCGGTGGACATCACATTCGAGCAAGCTGCTAAAGATGAAAGATGGCAAGCCGCAATGCAAGAGGAGATGAATGCTATTGTGAAGAATGATACTTGAGAACTTGCGACGTTACCCGAGGGTCATAAGCCCATTGGTGTGAAGTGGGTTTATAAGAAGAAGATGAATGCACAAGGTGAGATAGAAAGATACCAGGCGAGATTAGTAGCGAAGGGATACAAGCAAAAAGTCGAGATTGATTATGAAGAGGTGTTTGCCCTGGTTGCAAGAATGGATACACTTCGACTACTAATTTTGTTGGCGGCTCATAACAAATGGAGTATTTTCCAAATGGATGTCAAATCAGCATTCTTAAATGGAGTACTTGAAGAAGAGGTCTACATCGAACAACCTCTTGGATACATAAAAGAAGGTAAAGAAAATTCAGTGTTAAAATTGAAGAAGGCGTTGTACTGGTTGAAGCAAGCATCAAGAGCTTGGAATACCCAAATTGATACATATTTCAAGGAGCATGGATTTGTGCAATGTCCATACGAGCATGCGTTATATGTGAAGGTACGAAAAAATGATATTTTATTTGTGGCCTTGTATGTTGATGATTTGATTTTTTCGAGAAATAATTTGGACATGATTGAGAAGTTCAAGTTGGAAATGACAAAGGAGTTTGAGATGACTGATTTGGGTCATATGTCATATTTTCTCGGGTTAGAAGTGAATCAAGATGAATCTAGAATTTTTGTGTCTTAAGAGGCATATGCTAAGGAGATTTTAAAGAGGTTTAAAATGGAGGATTGTAATCCCGTTAGCATTCCGGTGGAGAGTGGTACAAAATTGTCCCGATATGATGAAGGAAAGACGGTTGGCACAACTTTATATAGAAGTTTGGTTCGAAGTTTGCATTACCTCACATGCACAAGGCCGGATATAGCATATGGAGTCAGCTTGGTGAGCCGATATATGGAGGAGCCAAAAATGACACATTGGAAAGCCATAAAACGAATTCTTCGTTACATTAAAGGTACACTATCTCATGACTTATTTTATCATTGTACTAATGAGTTTGATCTTGTTGGATATTCCGCTAGTGCTTGGTGTGGAGATGTGGACGATAAAAAGAGCACTTCGGGTTTTGTATTTTTCAATGGAAGCACGGCATTTGCATGGCTCACGAAGAAACAACCGATTGTTACTTCATCAACATGTGAAGCAGAATATGTTGCTGCATCATCATGCATATGTCATGCAATATGGCTACGTAAATTATTGAAGGAGATGAATTTTAATCAAGAGAAGCCAACCGAAATTCGAGTGGATAACAAGTCGATAATAGAATTGGCAAAGAACCCGGTGCATCATGAAAGAAGAAAGCACATTGATGTGCGTTTTCACTTCATACAAGAACATGTGAAGAATGGTGTGAAGGATGTGTGTTTTAAAAGTTATTTTTTTTAGTAATAATTTATATGTAGTTCATGATTTTATTACGAATATTATTATTCATGCTCCTTGAGATTTATATGTTATATCTTTGGAAGTGTTCAGGAAGATGCTCTTGGTCTTGAACCATATAACTCCTAAGATGAGAAACATTTAATCACTAAATATGTTCACAATCCTGGTAATTAAGGAGGAACATTAATTACCGAGAAAGATTGTCATGTTGATTAAAGTACATTGAAGTTCTATAAATGTTGATAAAGGATTATCATTTAATAACGTGAATATATAAAAATGTGTATTTTATATGTTGAACATGACCTAAATGAATGAAACATTATATGGATTGTGTTTTGTGCCATTAATGTTTCCATTGTATCTTTAGAATCTAAGATATGAGATGTGTAGGTTTTTCACATAAGAAGTATATAATGTGATTGTTATTTAAATACTATCTTCTGAGAGGAATAAAATAGTAGTTCGTTGTGTACAACTTGTGCGGGAAAAATCTATATGTTAATATTATCATTGTCCCTCAATTTGAGTTATGATATTACTGGGCCCCTTTGGTAAAGTGGAATTATATCGCATGCAATATAAATGATGTAGTTATAATTATAATTCACTTGACAAATCAAGAAAAAGAATATAATGCAAGAATGACACGATCCTATTTTGCATATTATTCATAATATCATGTGACAAAGATAAACACAAAATTAGTGGATTGAGTAAATGATTATTATATCGTTTGCATAACTATAATGTAATGATAGAACCTCTTATAGTCAATAATATAAAATTTTATATTATTGCGAAGATGACATAGATCCTCTATACGGTCACACCAACTGAAGAGAAACAACAAGTATTTTATATTTCATAATGATGTATAAGATAAAATACATGAGATGAAATGATAAAATAAAATGTCATAATATGACATGCTTAGACCATAAATGAATTTGTGAAGTTATGCAAATATTATTTAGTATAATGTTGAAATGCATTATAAGAATAATAAGAATATTGCAAAATAGAATAATATTATTAATATTATTTATTCATAAATTAATTTATTAAACCAATCATAAAATGAGATTAAAGATGATAAAATGGTTAAATAAGGCTAGTGGTATTTGTGTAAATAGTTTAAACTTTACACAAATATTAGCCCTAACCCCTTGCCTATTTAAAGAGGTGTAATTAAGGAAAATGAAGAGAATTTTTCTGCTCCTTCCTTGGCCGAAATTTACTGTAGCAAATACTGTCACAACCATTTTTTTGTTCTAGGCCGAAACCAAGAAGGTTTAACCCTAATTTGAAATCAATCTCTTCTTGATAGGTTTAGCCACCAAGAAATCAAATAGGTTGTTAATTTGAAGATCAAGAGGTGATTGGATCTAAGCCTTGAACTTCACATCCATCTATCTAAGAGGTGTGTTAGTTCGTTGTTTAGGTTCAAGGTGAACCAATAGGCGCTTCTGTTCTCTCAGAATGGTAGGGTAGAGAAATAGGTTTCAGTACAGACGGGCTGTACCTTTTAAAACCTTCGTATACTCTCGCTTAGGACCGCAAGTGCACAGTCCTAATCGTTCGTACAGTCGGGTATCGATCCACAGGGACGACTCAAATTCTAAATTTCGACTCAACATAGTTAGGTACTAGAAGTTGAAAAGGGTGTTTGGGTTTGTTTACAGTTCCTAAATTCAATCAACAATTGTAATAACAGAAAATGAAAACAATTAAATGTTTGATTTTGGACTATCTGTAAAATAAAAGCGTTTCAAGGGTTTCAGACTTCATCTTCAACTTTGCTGCTCTGGACTTGTCACGCGACCCGCATACTCTCGTATGCGACCCTTGTGACGCGACCCGCGTGCTCTCACACGCGACCCGCGTAGCCCTCAAGCCACTCTGGACCTCTCACTCGACTCGCATACTCTTGTATGCGACCTTGTGACGCGACCCGCGTGCCTTCACACGCGACCCGCGTGGTCCTGGAGCTGACACTGAATGTTTCTGATTCTGGTTGTTTAAATCGTGTAAGGCTCGATTGACCGTACCTAATGTCACTAATCCTCAACTCTCGTGTATTGGCTTAATAGACCTGGTATGGAATTGCAATTTCACCTTCTTAGATTCAATTCAAACCTAAGTTCTTGATCCCGTTTACTAAAGGTATCCACTATTCTTTCGACTAATGGAAATTTCACCTTTCGGCTACTATTGATCTCACCTCTCGGATCTTAGACCTACCTCATTTACTTAACCTAATTCACAAGATACATCAAGGCCAAATTACAAAAAGAAATGCCATAAGCAATCAATAGTAGACAATCAAGAATCAATCAAGCAATTTAGGTCAAGCAATTTCATTAATACAAGAATCAAGAAACACGAATAACAATTCAGATTCAATCAACATTCATTATCAAGCAAAGTTTTGGATTACATCTAAATCCCTCAAAACTGAAAATCTACTCAAACATGATCAAAGATAAGAGAAAAGAGATAGAGGTAGAGCAAATCATGATGGAGGAGAAGAGAATCGAAGAGGATCAAGCTTCAATCGAGATCTTGGCCGAATTTCACCTTTGCTCCAGCTCTCCTCTGTCGCGCGCCAAACCAGGAGCTTCCAATCTCCGATCTCCTCTGTCTCTGTCTGTGGAAATTGATTTCTGGATCCCTCAAATCACGCAGGCCCAGCTCTTTATATAGAAAACTTACTGGGCTACAATTGGGCCTGGCGCAGTTAATTCGACGCGACCCGCATGGCTCCGGATGCGACCCGCGTCGGGTTGGGTCTGGTGTGCGCTGTGAGGGTCGCGTCTGAGGTCGCGCTGGGCTGTGATGCGACCCGCGTCAGGTTGGATGCGGCTCGCATGGAGGATGTCAAAACTCTGCTCTTTTGCTTGTTTTCGCCCATTTCCTGCAAAGTGATAACCAAAACATAGCAGTACCATATTCTATTGATATTTAATGTAAACAGTGTCATTTAATGGTTCAAACCATCATGTCTGGTTGGAAATGGGTCGAAATAATAGATCTAATAGTGAGACATCAGCTTCCGAGAAGAACACGAGAACTAGAAGGGAAACCGGCTTCTCTCCATCAAGAGATTTGACAATCTCTTAGGTAAGGTTTCCATCCTATTTAGCAATAAATTAGATAAAATTTATTTAATTTAGTAACACATTAGTTTGTTGAAGAAAATCTTGTTTGCTTTGTTGTATAAATAAGATCTTTTGTGTATTGAGCCAAGTGGTGATAGAAAAATTTGAAATTCTCACCATATAGGCATACACGTGAAATCCCAACATGGTGATGTGGAGATGACTCATGTGGTGAGTCGAGATCAAGTGGCGGATATTTTCACAAAACTGCTACTGTGTGAACTTTTCGAAAAATTCAAGAAATTGCTCGGATTGCGAGAAGGAAGATAGTTAAGTTTAAGGAGGGATGTTAGATTAATAAACTTAATTATTGGTCAAATGTATAACTGGAACCCTCTAGAATCGTCATGAATGTATTGGAGTTATTTAGAAAGTCATATTGTGGTCTTCTAAGTTGTCTTGAAAGGTGAAAAACGTGTATAGAAAATAAAGAGGGTTTATGAGAGGATTAAATGTTATTTAGTGACGGTAGAGTGTATAGAAAGTTTCCTATAGGTCTATATAATGTGTAAGGAGTCTTTTGAATGTAAGAGAGTAAGAGAATATTAAGAATATAAGTTAAAATTTCTACCATAGAGTGCTCATTCCACTACTAAAATATACCAAATTTGCCTCTATATTTAAAAATCGATCTTATCAAGGCTACAGTTGCAAAGCTTGGAAGTACAGTCCGTGCTATGGATTGATATCTTCATTTACAAAATTCAAACAATTAATTCTAACTTTTCAACATGATCACCATATAAACATGTAATTGAAGACCCAATTTTACATTTTTTTTAGATTTCTTTTAATTTTTTTTTTTAATTGGAAGATGTATTATTGCTTTTTTACCATAGCCTTACTCATATTATTACACAATACGTAAACAATCGAGTTAGTACATGTATTATTGCTTAGATGTCAAATTTTGTAAATCAATACCATCATTTACATGGCCGTTAATGATTAATTGTTATCCTAAGAACTAACAGTAAATATGTCAAAAGAATTAATTCGAGATACCGAGTTCTTATAATATGTTTGCACATTAAATATTAAGTCTATATCTGGAGTTCAGAGTTATATTGGTGTTTCTTGCTTGACTTAAATTTGCTAATAGTATTAGGTATTGATCATAATTAATACACAAATATTTTATTACTTGAGGTTATCTATAAGACTACAACATATACAGAGCGCAAAACTTGCAGAAGAGAGAGAAATATGTCAGAGAAATAAACAAAGAAGTCAATCAAAATATGGTTTCTAAGAAGATCCCTTAATTTGCACTTGATTTTGGTCACAAGTCCTATTGTTGTTTTAGGTGATAGAAAAACAAGAAAGAAAATTTGTTAGATTCAAAATAAATCCAAAGACTTGACTTTGGAAATGGTAAAATTTTGTTAAGCCTTTGATTATTTATCAAAAAGCCGCTAAAATCAAACCCTAAACTCTAAACCCTAAACCCTCAACCCCAAACCCCTAAAAGTCAGCTGTCAAACTTTTGTAGCTTGCAAATTAATGTAATTGCAAGTACATTTTGGTGGACGTAAAAAGGAAATATCATAATAGTTGACGTCATACTCATCATAATTAATTGTGAAATTCAGATATGGGAAGCATTTATAACCAACTTCATTTTTCAACAATGACCATGGAACTTACTTTTTTTTTTGTAAAACTTTTTGTAATTGCCTGCAGCTTTCAGTGGATATAAAAAAAGAATAGTCAAACTTACTGCATTCCGTCATAGTAGATTCTAGTAGAGACATTGAGTGCGCCCGACAGGGAGGTTAGGCTCATCATCTAGTCTGAAGTCTCATGGCCACTAAATTCCTAGGTTGTGCGTGAAAAGGGAAAACAAAGAAAGGTAAATTGAGAGACAGAGAATTTAGGGAGAGGCAGAGGAGTGAAAAAACTAAGAATTTAGGGGTTTAGACGAAGAGAAGCAAGATATGGGAAACACGTGTCGACGGGGGAGATTCAGATTTATTGGCATCCATTGGATGCAAATCAGCACTGCAATGAACAGTGCAAAACCCTTCCCAGATTATATATATAAATAATAGATATTTCATCGTGCGAGGTTAAATTCGATTCGTATGACTTCGTAAATTTTAATTATCCAAGTCCGAAGCCCGAAGGGTACATTAGCTCTCTCGTTTTATCGTTTCAAAATATCTCATCCTAATTAAATGGATTCAGATCCTTCCGTTCCGTTGTAGACACCAAATTCGAATATAATACAAATATAACCGAGTAGACTGCGGGCACGCAAAGCCTCCGGCGCTGTGTGCCTGGATCCGTTGTATTCGGATTCGTAAGTTGGTTGTCTTTCATCTACTACAGGTTGTATTTCATCATCTTCTAGTTCTATTTCATTTTATTCAAGTTGTATTTTATATTCTTATAGTTGTATTTCATCTTCTTCTAGCAGTCTTTCACGTTGCACCAGTTGTCTTTCTTGTTCTACTAGTTGGATTTTATAGTCTACTACATGTTTATTTCATCTTCTTCTGGCTATCTTTCAGTTGTACTTGTTGTTTTCGTCTACTACAGGTTTTATTTCATGTTCTTCTAGTTGTATTTCATAATTCTAGTAGTATTTTGTCTTCTTGCAGTTATATTTCATATTATTCTAGTTGTATTTCATCTTCTTCTAGCCGTATTTCACGTTGCACTGGTTGTCTTTCTTGCTCTACTAGTTGGGTTTAATCGTCTAATACATGTTGTATTTTATCTTCTTCTAGTTGTCTTTCATGTTCTACTTTTGTTTTCGTCTACTAAAGGATGTATTTGATCTTCTTCTAGTTGTTTCATTTTCTACTAGTTGTCTTTCATTTTCTACTGGTTGTCTTTCTCCTACTACAGGTTGTATTTCACCATCTTCTAGATGTATTTCATATTTTTCTAGTTGTATTTCATATTCTTCTAGTTGTATTTCATATTATTGTAGTTGTATTTCATCTTCTTCTAATTGTATTTCACCATGTACTGGTAGTCTTTCTTGTTCTACTAGTTGGCTTTAATCATCTACTACATGTTGTATCTTATCTTCTTCTAATTTCTTTCATAGTTCAACTTGTTGTTATCGTCTACTACATCATGTATTTCATCTTGTTCCAGTTATATTATACGTTGTCTTTCATATATACTACATGTTGTATTTCATCATCTTCTAGTTCTATTTCATCTTCTTCTAGTTCTATTTCATATTCTTCTAGTTCTATTTCATATTCTTCTGGCTGTCTTTTACGTTGCACTGGTTGTCTTTGTTGTTCTACTAGTAGGCTTTTTATCTACTACATGTTGTATTTCATCTTCTTCCAGCTGTCTTTCATAATTTACTTGTTGTTTTTGTCTACTACAGGTTTTATTTCATATTGTTCTAGTTGTATTTCATATTATTCTAGTTGTATTTCATCTTCTTCTAGTTGAATTTCATATTATTCTAGTTGTATTTCATCTTCTTCTAGCCGTCTTTACGTTGCATTGGTTGTCTTTCTTGCTCTACTAGTTGGTTTTAATCGTCTAATATACTTGTATTTTATCTTCTTCTAGTTGTCTTTCATGTTCTACTTTTTGTTTTCGTCTACTAAAGGATGTATTTGATCTTCTTCTAGTTGTATTTCATTTTCTACTAGTTGTCTTTCAATTTTTACTGGTTGTCTTTCATCTACTACAGGTTGTATTTCACATTCTTCTAGGTTATTTCATATTTTTCTAGTTGTATTTCATATTCTTCTAGTTGTATTTCATAATATTGTAGTTGTATTTCATCTTTCTAATTGTCTTTCACCTTGTACTGGTTGTCTTTCTTGCTCTACTAGCTTCAATCGTCTACTACATGTTGTATCTTATCTTCTTTTAATTGTCTTTCATAGTTCTACTTGTTTTCGTCTACTACATGTATTTCATTTCTTCTAGTTGTATTTCATTTTCTACTAGTTGTCTTTCATGTTCTACTAGTTGTCTTATCTATGTACTACAGGTTGTATTTCATCATCTTCTAGTTTCTATTTCATCTTCTTCCAGTTGTATCTCATGTTCTTCTGCCTGTCTTTCACGTAGCACTGGTTGTCTTTGTTGTTTAACTAGTTGGCTTTTATCATCTACTACATGTTGTATTTCATCTTCTTCTAGCTGTCTTTCATGATTTACTTGTTGTTTTCGTCTACTACAGGTTTTATTTCATATTCTTCTAGTTGTATTCATCTTATTCTAGTTGTATTTCATCTTATTCTAGTTGTATTCATATTATTCTAGTTGTATTTCATCTTCTTCTAGCCATCCTTAACGTTGCACTGGTTGTCTTCTTGCTCTACTGGTTTTAGTCTAATACATGTTGTATCTATATTATCTAGTTTTTTTCATGTTCCACCATTTGTTTTCGTCTAGTACAGGTTTTATTTCATCTACTACAGGTTGTATTTCATATTATAGTTGTATACAATCTTCTTCTCGTTATATTTCATATTATACTAGTTGTATTTCATATTCTTCTAGTTGTCTTTTACCTTGTACTGGTTGTCTTTCTTGCTCTACTAGTTGGCATTCATCGTCTACTACATGTTGTATTTTATCTTCTTCTAATTGTGTCTTTCAGTTCTACTTGTTGTTTTCGTCTATTATATGATTTATTTCATCTTCTTCTAGTTGTATTCGATTTTCTACAGGTTGTCTCTCAAGTTCTATTTGTTGTCTTTCATCTACTAAAGATTGTATTTCATCATCTTCTAGTTCGCTTTCATATTATTCTAGTTGTATTTCATCTTCTTCTAGTTGTATTTCATTTTCTTATAGCTGTCTTTCACGTTGCTTTAGTTGTCTTTCTTGTTCTACTAGTTGGCTTTTATAGTCTAGTACATGTTGTATTTCATCTTCTTCTTGCTATCTTTCATGTTATTTTTTTCGTCTACTACAGATTTTATTTCATGTTTCTTCTAGTGGTATTTCATATTTCTAGTAGTATTTTGTCTTCTTCTAGTGGTATTTCATCTTCTTCTAGCCGTCTTTCACGTTGCACTGGTTGTCTTTCTTGCTCTACTAGTTGGTTTTAATCGTCTAATACATCTTATATTTTATCTTCTTCTAGTAGTCTTTCATGTTCTATGTTTTGTTTTCGTCTACTACAGGATGTATTTGATCTTGTTCTAGTTGTATTTCATTTTCTACTAGTTGTCTTTCATTTTCTACTGGTAGTCTTCAACTACTACAGGTTGTATTTCACCTTCTTCTAGATGTATTTCATATTTTTCTAGTTGTATTTCATTTCTTCTAGTTGAATTTCATAATATTGTAGTTGTATTTCATCTTCTTCTAATTGTCTTTCACCTTGTACTGGTTGTCTTTCTTGCACTACTAGTTGGCTTTAATCGTCTACTACATGTTGTATCTTATCTTTTTCTAATTGTCTTTCATAGTTCTATGTTTTCGTCTACTACATGCATTTCATCATCTTCTAGTTGTATTTCATTTTCTACTAGCTGTCTTTCATGTTCTACTAGTTGTCTTATATATATACTACAGGTTGTATTCCATCATCTTCTAGTTCTATTTCATCTTCTTCTAGTTGTATCTCATCTTCTTCTGCCTGTCTTTCACGTTGCACTGGTTGTCTTTTGTTGTTCTACTAGTTGACTTTTATCACGTACTACATGTTGTATTTCATCTTCTTCTAGCTGTCCTTCATTATTTACTTGTTGTTTTCGTCTACTACAGGTTTTATTTCATATTTCTTCCAGTTGTTCATCTTATTCTAGTTGTATTTCATCTTCTTATTGTTGTATTTCATATTATTCTAGTTGTATTTCATCTTCTTCTGGCCATCCTTAACGTTGCACTGGTTGTCTTTCTTGCTCTACTAGTTGGTTTTAATCGTCTAAAACATGTTGTATCTCATCTTCATCAAGTTGTTTTTCATGTTCCATTTTTTGTTTTCGTCTAGTATAGGTTTTATTTCATCTACTACAGGTTGTATTTCATATTATTATAGTTGTATAATCTTCTTCTCGTTATATTCATATTATACTAGTTATATTCTTCTTCTAGTTGTCTTTGACCTTGTACTGGTTGTTTTCTTGCTATACTAGTTGGCTTTCATCGTCTACTACATTTTGTATTTTATCTTCTTCTAATTGTCTTTCATAGTTCTACTTGTTGTTTTCGTCTACTACAAGATTTATTTCATCTTCTTCTAGTTGTATTCGATTTTCTACAGGTTGTCTTTCATGTTCTATTGGTTGTCTTTCATCTACTACAGGTGTATTTCATGATCTTCTAGTTCTATTTCATATTATTCTAGTTGTATTTCATCTTCTTCTAGTTCTATTTCATTCTCTTCTTAGCTGTCTTTCACGTTGCATTAGTTGTCTTTCTTGTTCTACTAATAGGCTTTTATCGTCTACTACATGTTGTATTTTATCTTTTCTTGCTATCTTTCAAGTTATTTTTTTTCGTCTAATACAGGTTTTATTTCAAGTTCTTCTAGTTGTATTTCATATTATTTCTAGTAGTATTTGTCTTCTTCTAGTGGTATTTCATCTTCTTCTAGCCGTCTTTCACGTTGCACTGGTTGTCATTCTTGCTCTACTAGTTGGTTTTAATCGTCCAATACATCTTGTATTTTATCTTCTTCTAGTTGTCTTTCATGTTCTACTTTTTGTTTTCGTCTACTACATGATGTATTTGATCTTCTTCTGTTGTATTCATTTTCTACTAGTTGTCTTTCATTTTCTACTGGTTGTCTTTCATCAACTATAGATAGGTTGTATTTCATCTTCTTCTAGGGTATTGAAAAATTATTGTAGTTCTATTTCATCTTCTTCTAGTTGTCCTTCACCTTGTACTGGTTGTTTCTTGCTCTACTAGTTGGCTTTATCGTCTAATACATGTGTATCATCTTCATCAAGTTGTTTTTAATGTTCCATTATTTGTTTTCGTCTAGTATAGGTTTTATTTCATCTACTACAGGGTGTATTTCATATTATTATAGTTGTATACAATCTTCTTCTCGTATATTTCCATATTATAATAGTTTCATATTTCTAGTTGTCTTTGACCTTGTACTGGTTGTCTTTCTGCTATACTAGTTGGCTTTTCATCGTCTACTACATTTGTATTTTATCTTCTTCTAATTGTCTTTCATAGTTTCTACTTGTT